>VCJD01005504.1:2853-13100 GCA_024140245.1 Backusella tuberculispora | reverse complement strand
TCATATACATGATATTGTTAACTGAAGAGTAATTAGTTACAGTCCTGAAAAGGACAATATCTCTCTTTCTCTTTTTTTTTTAAAAAAAATAAATAAATAAATAGATATAAGCTGATACACTGCATTGTAATTGTTCTTCTTATTTTGACATAAGAGTTAATAACATAAAAGTATATGTCATTCTACTTTGTAATATCGATCAATAAGTGTATATAAGCCGCTAAAATAGTTTATCAGTCACGTATTGACTCAATATAATGAGCAAATCAGAATAACATTGAACAATGTCATGCAGATCCCATGATGAAATAAGTAGCAACAGGATCAAAATACAATCATTTTAAAAGAATTGATATACTACTTTGATGCTTTCCCTTTATTTCAAAGACATTTTGAATAAATTTTAAACGTAAACCACTTTTAAGGAAGAAATGGGAGAAGATAATAGGATGGATGGAATCATGCGATTTCTGGTTCTAAATGAGCCCTTTTTTTTAGCCACAATGAAAAAAAACAATGCTTTAACTAAAGTAAGTAAATGATGTGATACAAATATCCGGTTTATCAGTGTAATAGATGGGCAATATAAATAAATCCGGCTTTTTCATATTCTGATATCTGTTAGCACCATTACTTTGTTTATAAAAAAAACATTATTCACAAAAAAACGGATTTACTTATGCCATCCTACTGTACTTAATAACCGCTTTTAACCAAAAAATCAAAAAAAAAAATAGCACTCTTCTCAATACAACTCTCTGTTTATTATTTTATTTTCCTGTTATTTATCTTATTATTGTTATATTATTATTTTGTCTGGTAAAAAGAAAACCTTCCCCTCTTGAAGAAATTGAAACAACGTATTAAATGTTCTTATTATTTAACACCTGAAATAGCAATAATAAAAAAAGAAAACTTTAAAATAGATAAACACCTTTATTTTACACCAAGACAGAACTTTTTTTTACTGCGTTAGTTGAAAAATTGAAGAAGAGCAAATAGGCTCCTTCCTTTTTTTAAAATTTAGTCAATACAGTTGCTTTTAAGATTTCTGACTACTTTGACATTATCAAAGAAACTATGAGCTTGGATCACTATAACAAAACTTCAACGAAACGTATATATTTCGTACGAATAATGTATCCGAGATATTCAACTAATTTCTGATAATTTTTATCTTTATAACGATGCTACATAGTAAGTATGCTGATCCGATTAATCTTATTCTCTACAGTGCTGCCAAATACTTTGATGTTATCAAGCATCTTATATGTCAACTTATAAGATATATTAGGGTATGTCACAAATATTTACGGATTTTTATACCTCTTTTTCAATCATTTACTGTAAAATAAATATCTATTTAATGATAAAGTATGATATATCATTTTAAAGCTTGGGTTCTGCTTTATTTATATTTTGTTCTTTTTCTATTTTATTATTATTTTGCATGGTATAATGACTGATCATATTAAGGATGACAAATTAGCACTCCGCTATATCTTATTACATGAGCATCATCTTCACGGCAACTCTGCCGAAACCTTCAGAAAAATAACACAAGCATGGAGAGAGGGCACAGTCTCTGAAAGTTCATGTAATAAATGTTTTGCAAAGTTTCGTTCTGGAAATACTTCGCTTGAGGATAAGGAGGGTCGTGGGGGACCATCTGAGTTTGATGATCAAGTATTAAGAGACCTTGTGGAGGATGATCCGCGCCAAAATGAGCGTGAGATTGCAGCAGCCTTGGGAGCTAGTTTTACAACCATAAGCAGACACTTACATAAGATAGGCAAGAAGAAGAGGTTGGAGACGTGGGTTCCTCATGATTTGGACTCCGCTCATAAACACCAGCGTTTGGAAATTGCAAAAGAACTGCTGAATGAGCACGAGAAAGAGCCATTTCTGCACCGTATCGTAACTTGCGATAAAAATAGCTTTTTTACGATAACTTACAATGCTCAGGTGAATGGGTTGGTTTTGACAAAAAAACCGGGAACTCATCCAAAACCAGATCTCCATCCAGCTAAGGTCCAGTTGACAGTTTGGTAGTCTACTATTGGAGTAATCCACTACAACATCTTGGATCAAGGTGAAATAATAAATTCCAATAGCTATTGTGAAGAAATACGCCAGGTGCATAGGAAGTTGAAGGAAAAATGGCCAGCATTGGTAAACAGAAAAGGCGTACTACTTCTTCATGACAATGCAAGACCCCATGTTGCAAATCAAACTAAAGATCTCTTAGAGGAATTGAATATAAAACCCATCCACCATCCAGCCTATTCACCTGACCTCTCACCATCAGATTTCTATATCTTTAAACACTTGAACGATTATCTACGTGGAAAGATATACAAAACAAGAGAAGAGGTCGAAAATGCATTTTTAACTTTTATTAACTCTAGAAGCAGAGATTATTTTGATAGAGGCATAAAAAAGCTACCATTTCGTTGGAAAGAAGTTGTAGATTCGAATGGTCATTATTTTGAATAATAAAGTTGTTTTTTTAAGTAGTTATGAGCTTTCAAAGATGGATATAAAAATCCGCAAATATTCGTGACACACCCTAATATATAATCTTGAGTACTCATCTGAAGACGAATTGTCTCATGACATTCATTTGATGCTGGAAGATTGTTATAAGTATAATCCTCCGGGTCATAAAGTTCGAAAGAATGCCTTAGACTTTGAAGAAATATTTAAACCACAGTGGTCTTACCTTATTTCTAATAGCGGTGTTCAGTTGTTGGTATTGAAAATCTTGTTAAAAATTTCCAGTAATTTGATTGGTTAAGACGACCTATTAGCTCAAAGGAGTGACAAAGTGCTTCGGGTAACGTAAGCTTTTTTTTTTTTTTTCATTACTATACATAATGAGTAAACTTCCAGCGGAAACTCTTATTGAAATCTTCAAATTACTTCATTTACAGCAAAAGTTAGAATGCATGCTTGTGTGTCGTGTCTGGGCTCAGATTCTTCGCGACAGTTATCTTTTCGAGACCATTGCAGTTTCAGCCACATCGTCTTTAAAATCGTTTTATCAACATCTTGACCTTTTATTTGATAGGGCAAAGAATGGATCTCGACCAGGGAAGAATTGCAGACGATTAATGATCGACTGTGCTAATTACTCCAGGCATGGAGGCATTAATGGGGTAAAATTCGCAATAGCATTTCCGAATTTGACGTTTCTTCGATCTGCATCTGACATCATCTTCAATCCAAAAGCTCGGAGCCTCAGATCTACACCATTTGATCCTGATCCGTTTGCAGGTTGGAGAAAGAATTTAGAATTTTTGATCGATGAGGGCTGCGATAAAAGTTCAGGTTTTCGTATTCTCGCGACGGGTGTTTTCAGCCGCCTTACAACACTGACAGTTCCGTTTGAACCTAATGTATATAAACGAAATACTTACAAATGGTTTTCAGATTTAAAAAATGCGCCTGCTTTAACTATGCTTTCCACCAATGCAGCTTACCTTTCGATTGATGATTTAGAGGAACTGCACAGAAACGCACCAAAGCTGTCATCCTTGACCTTAAGTCATGGGTTTCTTACAGGTCCTAGCGATCGAATCTCACTCGATGTCATACCAACAGAAAAAATGAGAATATTCAATATAATCCATTGTTTGGCTGGCCCTGATAGAAATCCAGGTATCTTTTTACAATATGCCAAAATGAAATACCCTAATCTGGACGAATTCTCTTTTTATGAGCTTAACTGCAGAAATACTTTTGGTAATGATTGCAATGTGATTTCTGACTCAGGCTGGGCTGAATTTATACCTGCTGTTGGACCTAATTTAAGCAAATTCTCAATCAAAGAATTATACAAATCGAACGAGACTCTTGATTTGATCGAGAAATATATGGTGCGACTGACATATCTAGACGTCAAGTTTTTCCATGATAGGAGAATGCTTCAAAAAGTGGTATTAAATCAAGCGTTTCCTGTCCTGGTCTCGCTCTCACTACATCACTTACCACCATTTTTGAAAATGGTAGAGTTGAAGGAACTTGTCCAATTAAAAGAGCTTTCTTTGGACTTTTCCACACGAACATTTCCAATCGAAAGGGATTATCCCATTGAGATTGATGATATTGTGAATAAGCTGCCTAAAAATATCGATACACTTTGCTTGCGATCTGCCAAGATTATCTTGACTCCAACACTAATACAAGACCAATCAAGTATAGTTCATCTCAAGCTGTACAACTGTAAGATATTAGATAAAGATATACCAGATTTTGTGGCACAGCATTTTCCGAGGTTAAAATCATTGATTATGGATGGTTGTATACTAAATTCCAGATTTGAACTACCAAATCATCATCTTGATCATGTCGAAATTACACCGGCTGGAACACATTCAACAATTCCATATCATTTCTACTATAACAAAGAAAACGTTAGAGATAAGGAACTAGATATCATTCATCTTCAAATAACAACATCAAATCAAACACTTACCTATAATGTTCCTGTTACACAGGCATATTATAACGGAACTAAAGAGCTAGTTGATCGTAGCGATCGCCCTATGCAACGAATATTGAAGGCTTCTGATCCTGATGATGAATTATATTATTTCCATTTTGTTTGCGCCAGTGTTGATACTATGTATTACTGCGACCACTTTTTACTTTTATAACATATATCATTTACAATAACAGCTATGTATGTACATATAATCCAATAAATAACTTTATCTTTGAAGAGGTTGACTATTTTGTTAATGATAGTAGGTATTTGTGGTTTTAAAAAAATACATGGGCTTTATCTTGTAAAAATACATCTTTTATATAAGTTAAGCCTCAATCCTATAATCCGTCATATGTATGCTCCTTTTTCGTACAAGATTTTTGATATTATCAAAGAAACTGTAGAGTTAGATACTATTACTGAAAATGTTCACCAAAAACATATGTGTTTCGTGCAAAACAAAGTATCAGATGCATTTAATTGATTTTTGATCATGATTATATATGTGACAATCCCATAGATCGAGTATGTCGTAAAAGACAGCAGACTTGAAGTTGGATTCAAAAAGGCTCTCTCAGAGACTTTCACCCAAAAAATGACAAAAAGTATTGAATTTGGAGCCTATTTTTATGATTCTTGATGATTAATGGAAATGATGTGAGACTATTGTGAAAGTAAAGAAGTGATTAAATAATGCCAAATTCACTTAATACCATTGCAACTTCACTCTTTCAGATGCTCATCTAAAACAACAAATATCAAATTTTCTAATATCAAAATAAATTGTAACTATATCATTATCATTTGTTAAAATGAAAAATACAAGAAGTATAAAATATGATGATAAGCAAAAAAAAGAAAGAAAGAAAGAAAGAAAAAAGGACAACAAAAAAAAAACGACTATCCAGAAATAGCGGGATCTACAGTTAATACTTTTATAGCCAAATATAGTAATAAAAAAGGGGTAAAAACTTTTTTTCAAAGAGACCGATGCCAAGCTGTTTTTTTAATTGCTTTTTCTGCTTAGGTTTTTTTTTTAGTGAGATAATATACTTCTATATGCATATGTGTATGTATATATGCCTGTGCATATATATGAATTTCGCTTTATAATCAATACGCACTTTCCTGCCAAAAGCGTAGGGTATGCAATATCTCATAACTAATGAGTAACACCCTGATGGACAGGTATATATAAGTGTATATGCATCTGTCTATATATATACAGACTCGGTATCAAAAAATCACGATAATACATTAATATATTAATTCACAAGAGAGAAGTGATTAAAAATACCGAGAAATCAATATAAAATCGATGAAGCCAAGATGCTGATTTGTTGCCTTTTTTATATTTTTGACAGACCGCTTATTTTTATATTTATATATAAAAATAAAAAATAAATTAATTAGCCTTTTTTGTTTTTCTTTTTTGAGGGGAAAAAACAAAATGTTAATAAAAGTCATCTTTTCATTAACAACGTTACTGTTAAGCACTCTTGTACAATGTGCAAGTTACAGTAAAGGAGACGCTATTCCCCTTTACTATAACAAAGTCTTTTCACTGAATAACCGTCTTGCATACAGTTACCCGCCACTTTCTTTTGTCTGTCCTTTAAGCAGTAAAAGTTCAAGAAAGAAGAGCTTATTGGTCTTTGATGAAGACTTGAGAGGCGATAGACTCGTTGAAAGCGATTATAAGGTAAATGAAAGAAGTAGCTTGCTTGTTAGCCTACTAATGACATTACTATTTTTCTATTATTAGATTAACGTGCTTGATAACCAGGATTGTAAACTTTTATGTAGAAAAGCTTGGACAGTTGAAGATGCCATCAAAGTAGAAGAGCTGATTGCAGACGATTATCTTGTTGAATGGTAAATAGATAAAGGAATAAATTATAGAAAGCAATAAAAAATAATTATTATTTTTTTTTTAAAAAAAAAAGGGAGTTGGATGATATGCCCGGAGCCACTGTTTCTTATACAAATGAAGCACCTGAGCACAATTATAAGATTGGTTTTCCCTTGGGTTTCAAAAAGGGAGAGGCCACTTATATTAACAACCATGTCATCTTTCAAATTCTTTATACTGACGATCCTGAAAATGTTGGAAAATATCAAATCGTTGGCTTTGAAGTCTATCCAGAATCGTAAACTATACTTTTGTTATTATTACTATTATATTTATATATTCATCTTTCTTTTATTAGTGTTACTGAAGGTGAATGTTCACGAAAAGTGGTTGAATATGAAAATCAACAAGTTTATCAAAAGAGATCCACTGTTACATTTACTTATTCTGTTAAATGGAAGCAGGTTAGTTATTGGTTATATATATATATTAGGCTTATTTATTAATAACAATAACAATATCTATATATAGGTTAAACAAACAGAGGATGTGAGTAGATGGGATGCATACTTAGTTAAGCCTAACCCTGAAAGACACGCTTATTCAACTATCAACGGCTTGATTGTTACTGCTTTAGTGACAGTTATTATTCTTATCATCCTTTTCAAAACAATCCGTAAAGATAACAATAATAACAACAATGGTAGTAGCAGTAGCAGTAGCATCAACATGAATCAAGATGATAGCAAAGATTTCAAGGTAACATTTTTGAAAAGAAGAAATGGGATCAAAGGAGAAAAAAAAAGTCTACTGTTGTTTATCAACTTTTATATTAAAAAAAAAATAGATTTATGATGATAACGATGACTTTATTGGTTGGAAATTAATTAATCGTGATGTATTCCGTCGACCCATTTACGGAGGATTGTTAACACCTGTAATGGGATCTGGTATCCAACTCTTGATTGCAATGTTTGGTATTATTACTTGTTTATTTATGGGCTGGTATCATCCCGCTGAGCCTGGGTCATTAACAAAATACGCTACCTTTTTTATTATCTTGGGAGGGTAAATACTATCTTTTTTTTTTTTGATTTTTTGGTTAAAACAATAACACTAAATATCATATATATATATAGTGCCCCAGCTGGTTACTGGAGTGCAAGAATTTATAAGGTATTCCGCGGAAAGACCTGGGTATTAAATAGTATTTTGGTAAGTGAAATTAAATTTGGAGATGGTGATGGTGATGATGATGATGATAAAATAAGGTTTGATATTTATTTTATTCAACAAAAACTACTATGTTAGACTTCTTGTATTGTACCTGCTTGTTTCTTTACTGTTTTATTCTGTATCAATATCATCACATGGTCTCAACAATCCTCTCTTGCCCTTTCCTTCTCAGGTTGGGCCTCGCTCATTTCATTATGGTTGTTTGTGTTGGTACCTGTTACTTTTGTAGGTGCTTACTTTGGAGAAAAAGCAGATAGAATAGAGCACCCTTCACGTACAACTCAAATTCCTCGTATTATACCAACAAAGAAATGGTATCAAATGGATTTTATTCGGTAAAGTATATACGAGAGAGAGAGAGAGAGAGAGAGAGAGAGGGAGAGAAATGGACAAATGACTAAAACAAGTCATCTATGTATAGTGTCACTTTGGCAGGTATTATTCCATTTTCCATCATCTTTTTAAACTGGCATGAACTTTTGAGTTCGGTTGTAAAGGGAGAACTATATTTATCCATTGAATCCACTGTCTATTCATCATCACTGATGCTTCTTGTTTCATCACAAATCACAGTGATTCTTGTATTTTTACAATTGTGTGCCGAAGATTATCTTTGGTGGTGGCAATCATTTATTTTGGGTGCTTCACCTTCATTGTATATGTTTATCTATGGTGTGTTTTATTATGTACAAAAATCTACCATTGATGGTGTGGTAGGAGGCACCCTCTTTTTGTCACACTTGTTTATGACTTGTGCTCTTGTTGGTTTGTGCACTGGTACTTTGGGTTTCATCAGCACTTATATTATCATTAGACGTATTTATTCTTCAGTAAAGGTAAGATAGGTTTCTAGAGGTGGCGGTGATTGTAGATCAAGAAAATGGACTTTTATTATTATTATCTTTTTACTTATCATTGTTATATATATTAGGTTGATTAAAAAAAACATCATCATTTTTTATTTTATTTTTTATCTTTATTTTTTTTATTTATTTAAAAACAATAAAACACATCACATTTGAAACAACTCCACTCCACTCGTAAATGAATCGATTTTAGTGGTTTTGCAGTTGGAAAAGCGATCTGAACTGATAAAGATAATCTATTTTGTTATCTATTGATTATCAAATTTAATATCAACAATTTAATATCAACAATTTAATTAATACATAAAATAAAATAAAAATAAGGGGTAAAATGGACAGTAATACAAAAAAAAAGACAGAACATATCTTTTATATCTGGTAAAAAACAGTATTGCACAGACTTTTGACCACTTCGAAAGAAAAAAAAGAAAAAAAAACTTCTCATATAAAAAGCGCGGATAGAAACTGGTAAAACCAGTAAAAAAAACTTTTTTTAATATAAATATATATTCAGCATTCCGATTTTTATCTTTCTATTTATTATATTATTATTTTTCTTAACAACAATGATGAGCTTACCTACACCTATAGCATCACCAAACCAGTCATCTGTCAATTTAAAATTACCAACAATACCCAACTTTACTAAACTACCCCAGAGCAAGAGCAGTAATGACAAAAAGCTACTAGCCCTCCTCAGCATGTTAAAGGATATAGATGGTCGAGACAAGTTGATGAAAACCACACAATACCTTATCAAACTCACCCTCTATTACAATCTCATAATAACAACAACCCAACAAAAGAAATGGACAAATTTTGCCACACAATTATCCATGACACGTCAGGTGCTTTGTTTAGGTAACGCAGTCAATTCTGTCAAACGACTGTTCTCAGTACACAACATGTCAGAATTTATTTCTTTATTAAACACAATCATCAATGCCATATCCGATGACATCTACTGTTTATGTCGTATTGGTATACTACCGAAATCGTTGGAGTTCAAGGCGGAGAGGGTATCTGCTTATTGTTGGTTTTTTGGTATCTTGGAGGATTTGAAATCGAATTGGAATAATATGTGTGAGTTGGAGGCAGAATATAGACTATCGAATCAGCGGCAGGATAGTGAAAAGTTACATTTAAGTAGAGTGTCTGTTCTAAAGCTGATGGCAGATGGCGCATTTTGTGGTAAGAGATGGTTTTAAGAAATACAATGAAAAAAAATTTTTTTTTTTTATTATTATGTCTTTTACTAAATCCACTCCTTATTATGATTCACATAGGCTGTGATATATTCAATCCTTCATTTAGTAGAGGACTTCAAGTATGGACAGGTTTATTAGGTGCTTTACTTGGAGGTTATAAAGTTTATAGTAGATTAAAATAATTTGTGCTCGCATGTATATTTACAATTTGTTTGTTAAAAAAAATGCCCCTTTTTTCTTCCTCTCCTTTTTTTTAATATTCATTATAATTTTTCGTTTCCGGACTGGTTGATTTCTGTAAATAATAATAAAAGTAAATAATAGTAATGTTTTAATAGCTAAACTTTTTTTTTTACCATTGGGTAATTAGTTGGCCTAGGTAAATCAAGTCCCTCTGCAGAAAAATCATTCCAATTCCTCCAATTGATAGTTATTGGTTGTGGTTGAGGAAAATAAGATAAAAATGATAAAATGATATAGGTGAATCCAACTGCCAATACAATTGTACCAATCACAATGTTTAAAACAGCATCGTTCAATACAAGACAACCGAAGCTAATAGTAAATGTTATTTATATTATGATTAATATATATAC
>VCJD01005500.1:4095-16585 GCA_024140245.1 Backusella tuberculispora | reverse complement strand
AACCAAGCCAGATATGAAAATTCAATTCTTCGAAACGCCACTTCTAATCAACCCAGAAATTTCAACAATGGATTCGGTAATAGTGGAAGAGGACAATTTAGAGGAAGAGGCTTTGGGAACAATTTCACCCAAAAACCTTTTTTGGGAGAGGAAGGGGAAGAGGTCACTTCTCCCAGTCGACGACAAACAATAGAAGCAACAACCAAAACTTCTCAACAACCAACAACACCAACCAGTAAAAACAGTGGCACACTACACCACGCCCGAAGATGAGATTCTTCCAGAGGGGAGATTACAAAAATTTTACCATCAGTGGGAAAAATCAGTACAACACAAATGGCAAATGGAAGTTCTCTACAGGAAAAGTTGTTGACGATCAGATGAAACAATTAGCAGAAGAGTCAATATACGAACACCCAGTACACTCGCTGATACTTGATCTAAATGATTTTATTTAGAAGCAGTATTTCACTGTAGCAGAGTTAAATGAAATCAGACAGCACAGAGCACCACAATTGCCCAATATTCCTGATGATCTTAAATAATACTTGAATAGTTACGATCAAAAATGAACGACTACCAAAGAATTATACTTCTTTGCCGATAGTCTAAAACATGATTCTGTAGACGAATTTGACAAGAAGTGGATGAGAGAAAGTATAGTCAGGATTTCAGAGCTTTTCCTAGAGAATAACGAACTCGAGCTGAATGACTTCTCAGAGGCTGATTTACTACATGATGTATGACCCTTTCTATACAGAGCATTCAAAAACAAAGAAGCTAAGGCATCACCCGGGGAAAGAGCAAGCGGGGCTGTTGCTTTAGCCAGAAATGAACATAGAGGATTGGAAGGAAGAGAAAAAAGGCCAAGAAAAGCTATCGGTGCCAAGCTTGACATTATTTTTAAAATAGGCTATAATGAACATGGCTCTTATGAAGTTGGTAAAGATGACATTACGGTAGCTGATGACAAGTATCTTGATAATGGCCTTATAAAACTTCCTAAAACACTAAGAAATATGATGGCTTTATTGGTGCAGAAGAACACTAGAAAAATAAACAACCTTTTGACTGTTGGGTTTCTGGTTATGGGTAAGCTAAGTATATTACATAAAGGTACATTTAGTAATTCACTTCTTAGGTCTATGTATGGAGCTTGTGGTTATGGAAATCCCTGCTGGCAAATATATTGCGCGAATCACAAAAACTGCCAAGTTTGAGTTCCCATCCTCTATTGAGACTATGGCTATTGACTTCTTGCCCTTTCTGGAGATCACGTGGAAAGGTAAACAAGCAATGAAGATGATTCATAAAACTATGAATAACAGAAAAAGAAAAAACACCGAGCTCATTGTTTATAGTTCGGATATTGTACCATCTTTGGCTTACTCTTTTTACCATAAATCTGCCATCTTCATGTAAATAAAGCTTATGTTCCTTGATAAAGATAATCAATTTTTAAATAGTCAGCTTGTTTTACTTTTTAAAGAATTAAGTCTTGCTTGATTTAACAATATGCATTAAAGGCGTTTTTATTTAAAGATATTTCATAAATTATGCTTGAAGTCTCGTTTGGTTTCAAAGCAATAAACTTTTACTCACAGGAATAACCACGAGAAGGTAGAGACAGTCTATTCCCAACCCCAGACCCCAAGATGCTGATCTTTTTCACCATCATATTTCTGATCCGAGAAACCCAGTAGAGGCAACTTCTGCAACTAGCCATATGATAGCTTTATACTAGAGAAGTCAGCACACGATACTTTTCCTAATGTCTTTCTAATCCGAGAAGCCCTGTAGAGGCAACGTCTGCAACTAGCCGGACAGTAAGAAAAGTCCTCAGACCTCTAGGTGCTAACAATCCCATCATTATATTTCTAATCCGAGAAACCTAGTAGGCACGTCTGCAACTAGCCGTATAATGACACAAGTATTAAAGGTGCATCATTTAAAAAAAGGCGAAAAATAATTTTTTTGGGGAAATCTTGATACAAATTAGATTTCCAAAAGATGTGATGTAGCCCAAAAAAGCGTTTTATTTATGAGCTCGCATTTTAAGAGGTGTTTAAAATTGAAAGGAAACCACTTAGATACACACTATTGACATTATGTGTACTAGAGTGTAGTAAAAAAAAAATCTTTTATTCTATTGAGATAAACTATAGGATGATGTTGAAAGTAAGAGTTACAATGGACCACGAAAGAGATAAAAAAAAAACTAACAAAATATTGTAGGTTTACAATCGTCGTCGTTAAGTCGAGAAACTTTGATTAGGACGACTTTGGCTGTATCTATTTTTATTAATGGCATCCATAATCATTCTGGCACCTTGTTTAACTTGCGCAAGTTCATCGTCATTTAACACAGGTGGTTCTTTTTTGTATGCACGGTATGTTGCCAACAAACTAGCCAATTTATTTGTCAAATTTTCGACTTCTTGGTGATCAGTAGCAGATGATCCTTGTTCCTCGGTGATGTTTGTTTCCTGATTAATTTCAGTTGGAATTAGCTCAATAAAAGAAACTATATTACTGTGTTAATTAGTAGACTACCCCTCGTACTCGCATCTTAATTACCTTGGTAAGGTTGAAGTGTGTTTTTGAAACGGTAAAGAAGGTACATATGCTTACATGCAATTCTATTGTATTCAAAGCCTTTGCATGTACATTTAACTATTTGATTGTTACTAGCCTCAACTTGTTAGACATTGTCAGTGTTGCTGAAGGATTTTACGGTGTATAATGATTCGTTTTCTAGGTGTATCATGTCTTCAAGCGATTCTGAATTGATTGCCTCTGCTTATATTTGCCTGGCCCTCATTCATCTTTGCTCAAGGCTCATTCTGCCAACATTCAACATCAATCCCTTTACATTGTTTTGGTAATCGTATTCAATATGTTTGACAAGAATAAAAATCAGTTTATCAACTCTTCTATTCTGTTTTCTTCACAAATATATTGTTTTCAGTTGATAATGTCAACTCTCAGCGTAATTTTTGGTCTCCATATTTGTATATACTTCGAGTTATTAGCAGGCTGCCCAATGCATGAACGCATCATTGTCAAAATAGTAAGTCTTCAAATAGCGGATCAAATCAATATGCTCGCCAAATTACTGAATGGAAGTTGTTAATTTTATTGTAAATGCTGGCTTGCTTCGTTCCCACATCATTGATTTCAAGCCTGTAATAATGGCTTTGTGTACAATACCATTGTTGATTGAGCTTCCTGTTTTGATATATTCTTTTATCTTACCCATCCATGTATGAGCTACATGACATAAGTACTACTGTACCTGAGCTTGTGTATATATTTCTCTGATTGGGTTTAATTCAACGATAGATACATCAATGATAATTGTCATTACACTAGTACAACCGTTATTCTTCGAGAAAGAGAGAAGATCGACTGAGTGATCAGTTGTAAAACAAAATGCAGCTGGACAGCCTGTACTAGTCTTGGGATGACGGACAATAACTGTGTATAGTAAACATTTATCGATATTCGCCGTTTTATGTATTGCATTTAAACACAAATAAGGATATTGAAGCAATATGTTTCGTTGGCATGTTGAAAAATAGCCAAAAGTGAAATCGGTATGAAACGGGTTGCTCATGAATGTCAAATATTGTTCTTCTTGCAGTTCTTGTGACCATAATCTGACGGATTCTTTTCGATCAACTGCACGTCTATAAGCCTTTTCTTGGATTGTTTTGTATTGATTATAAATATCACTTGGATCTAATATTTGATCCCTATGAACAATTTCATTAAGGGCTGCATCGTTAACATTAATTAGGAAATTTTGCTGAACATGAGCTGTAAGTTATCTTTGGATGGACAGACGAACGTCTCGGCGCATGTAACCCTCCTTTAGCTGTTGAAAGATATTTTTTTTGTGTTTTGAGACACTGAATTAAAGCAAAATCAGCCAAAGAGCCGATATCATGGTTATGAGATCTTTGAAAAGTAAATGCCACATTTATTGGATCACTTTTGTAGCAAGTGACTCGCATCGTTGCTGGACAACCGATTTTTCTAGTGTTTTTTTGTATGGGTCTGGTCTGCCCAGATATGCCTCCAGTTTTACGGGTGGAGTTTTTTGCTTTATCACCTGCGCGGTGACATAGAAAGGTTTTGTACCAGATATGCAGCACAGTTCTCTTTCGTTTTTTGACGAGAGGCCCTTCATTGCTAGTGGAGTTGCTTTCTTTTTAGTAAGTAACCGCCAATTCGATTTTTTGCAAACGTCAATTTCATTTTTCTGTGACTGACAATTACTTTTTTTGTAACCGACAATATCCATCAGCCGGACTGTATATAAAAGAACAGTCCTTAGAAGTGTTCTGCCAGAATTACTAATGATAAATGATACGCCCCTAATTTTTCTTAAATAGAAACACCACCTATCGTTTTAAATCATTTATTGAATATCCTTTTTTTTAAAATTTTTTTTACTAACATTAATATCGGCATTGCCCCTTTTACTTTTGAAATCCGCCATTATACGCTCCAAGGATGTGGCGAGCTTAAGCTGATGGATTATCAATCGTGTAACGATAATAACCCGGAAATTTATAAAAAATAAAATAAAAAAAAAAACTTTTTTATAGAGAGGCAAGATGATTTCGAAAACACTGACCTTGCTGGGTTTTTATGAATGCTCATAGGTCTGGACAATGTAATTCTTTTTTTTACAGACCCTGGACTCTTGAAAAAACAATCTACTGCTGACAATAAACTAAAAGAAATGGTTGACGTAATAGATAATACTTCACTGTTTCCAGTATTTTATAGTAATAAAAGAGCATATCTTTAGAAGTGATCGGATATACATTGTCCAGTTTAAGGAGATTTTTGCGTGAGGCGAATAATTAAAAATCATGTCATTGAGATATATAAAATTTTACATTACACAAGAATAAGGGATATCTGTTAAATCTATATAACCTACAGCTACACTAATCCTGATTTGAATGGTTTGGTTATATGAGCATGTAAACTACTGGTGGGGCGGAGGCGGTGAATTCGGTCGTTTAAATTTATATTGTAAACAAATAGCGATAAGGGTTGTCTAGTGATCCCCTTATCTTA
This sequence comes from Backusella tuberculispora, assembly GCA_024140245.1. Taxonomy (NCBI): domain Eukaryota; kingdom Fungi; phylum Mucoromycota; class Mucoromycetes; order Mucorales; family Backusellaceae; genus Backusella; species Backusella tuberculispora. The sequence goes on along the minus strand of VCJD01005500.1, from coordinate 11,491 downwards.
CCTAATCAAAGACGAACGTGCTTGTCAAATAATTTTGTCAGTGGATAAGCCATGTTTTTTTATATATACTAGATAAATTAAAATATTAGGTTTAAAGAGAGTCCATTTTTATCTATTTATTTATATATACTTATTAAGTTTCCGCCAAGATAATATATATATATTTTTTAATCTTTCTAAAAACAAAAATAAACATTGAGCTATTATCTTGGTTCATACTGCGACCAAAGTCCTTGAAACCAAATAATTTGATAAAAGATAAAAAATGAATTAAGAAGCGGAGTAGAAATGTTAGCTTATAATATATCAGATGGCTCGCGTGTGCACGGTGTCTTAAACTAAAAAGCAAAGAAAATTACAGATCAGTTACGAGACAATCCGAAACATTGTTTATTATAAATAGAGGGCGTTTGTACCAAATCATTCTTTTCTTCTTCTCTAACTTTAAATTACTAGTATAAAAAGGCTTATATCATTACCTCAGTTTTATCATTTTCATAATTTCAACTCAATAGTTTTATTTTTTTCTAAAAAAAAACACAACAACTATGCCACATTTAAAGAACTCTTCAGACGACGCCACATTAACACTGGATTTGGATCCATCATTTACTGGAATTTTGCGTGGAGTTGCACACGATGAATCAGAAGGATGCACAGTTCAAGGAAATTGTGTTGTCAAAGTACTCAAAACAATCAAAGTTAGACGATTTGTAGTTTGGTTTGAAGGCAGATGCAAAGTTTCTCTCAAGTCGGGCGGATACAGCGTTTCCAACACCGAAGGCTCTGAAAGTAGAACCTTGTATTCCAGGGATCAACGATTTTTAGGCGAAGACGGACAAACCACCGTTTTGACACCTGGTGAATATGTCTATCCTTTCAAATTTGATCTTCCCGCTACCCTTCCTGCTAGTTTCCGTGGTAAAAGAGGCTATGTGCGCTATAAACTTCAAGCTTCCCTCTACCGCCCAATGTTTACCAGCGATATACAGACTTCCCGTGATATCCCTATTAAAAGATGCTTACTTAATGATGACAGTTCATCCATGTCCGATATTAGAGAAACACACGAGGGTAACCATAATACTCACAAAATGAGTTACAGTGCTACTGCTCCTAGCATTTCATATCGTGAAGGTGGTTTGATTCGCTTGAATGTTGCCATGCAGCTCAAGAGCCCAGAGACTCAGTCTGTACGTGCTGTCACTTGTGCATTACGTGAACGTATCCAGTATAGAACAACTGATAGTTATTCAAATACCGTTTTAAGTAAGACAGAAAACCACTTTCCTTTAGGATACAGCACTTTCTACCCTAATCAAGAAAAGAACTATGATCCCAAAGAAAAGGCCGACTACAATGCTTTGTTCCGTTTATGCCCTCGCGTCAATGCAGATTTGAACAGTAGATTGATGAAGGTATCCCATACATTGGTGGTTAATATCATGGTGGAAGACACAAAGTCTGATGATGAGTATGAGTCTGCTTATGAAACAGACGTAACAGAGTCAGAATGGGCTTCAGAAGACGAAAGATCAATCAGCACTGATGTCAAGCGATCAGATACCGCCAGCATTATAACACCTCCTGCTTCAGCACCTAGCTCCCCAGTCTTGAGCCGATCCTCATCAGCATCTTCTCTTGCCTCTATCTTCTCTTTAAGTCGATCTCATGGAAATCAATCTAATGATGACTTGGCAAGTTTAAGTGGTAATTTGACATCTATGCCCAACTTAAAATCTAGCCGCCGCAAGCATAAGCATAAGGATCATAATGAACCTAGCTTGACTGTGTGCAGTTTAGAAATTCCTTTAGTTGTTACATCTCGTGAACATACATGGGCCGCAAAATCTAAACCTCCTTCATATGAAGCTGTTGAAGAACCTCCTAGTTATAGTACTAGTCTCGAAAACCTCCCTCCTGCTCCTTCATATATGGATTCTCCTTCGGATTCCACAACTGATCCGCTTGCACTTCATCGTGTCAACACAAATAACACAAATACTATGGCCAACTAATTCCCTCTATTATTATTATTATTATTATTATTATTATTATTATTATTATTATTATTTCATATTCATTTCTCTATTTATAATTAATTTAGAACATACATAAACTCATTCTTGTACATATTGACTTTTTATCATTTTAAACTTATATACATCACTTCAAATAAATAAACATGATCTTATTATTATTATTAGTTTTATTTATTACAGTAAATTAAAAATGCTTATTCCAAAATGAATGCTAAAACCTCACTCTTAGGGCGACCTTCTCCTACACCATGAACAGGGAACCATTCAGTACGAGCACCCTTACCGTTGATGGTACAGGCGGGTATTTGAGCAGGGCGTTTTTCAAATAAATAGGCCCCATAGCCAATCATAACCTTATGTTTTCTTGTACTATCTTCGTGGAAAGAAATGTTGATATCACCAGAATCTGTTTGTTTAAATTGACTAAGTTCGGCACCAGGTACAATGTGACTGAATGAACCAAGAAGATTGAGTTGATCTGCTTGAGGTACGGGGATATGCAAGAATGTCTTTGTTTCATGTTCCTTCAATCTGATGGCAGAAGAAGGGTGATAGAACAACCTTTTGTTTTGTCCCTTACTTTCGCTCATATGTATGTCGTTATCAGTGGCAAAGAAGAGATGGTTTTGAGGAGATGATGGAGGAAGATAGATGGTTTGTTCATCGGCACTCAAATTAGTAAATGTGGAATATACTCTAGGATGTTCATCGCCAACATCTACGACAAATTCAACAGTAAAGCAATTATGTTGGAATTCTAAGACAGATTCAACATATGACACCACCTTGGGGAACGTTGCAGAATACAAGAGATGTTCATCTTCGCCATAAAGTCCTACATTATCTGAACTAAAGACTAAAGCTCCAAGAATATTGTTCAAAACACAAAGGGTATAGCGCTCGTCTGGCTTCAACTTATTGTTTTGGCTACGCAAAATCATCACGTCGGGATCGTTACCAAACATACGGCCAGACATGTTCCAACGGGTCAATGTGGAAATAAGCGAATTTGCAGTGGAGACACGTTCACGTACATTCAAAAGTTTAAGTTTTTGGTCTAGATAATTTTAAAGTTAGTATTGTTGTTGTTCCTCACACGTATAAATATAAGAATTTTTTCTTTTTCTTTTTCTTTTTCTTTTTTTGTATATATCCTTTACCTTCCCACCAGGGAGCTACATCAGAACCAATACGACAATAATCAGCTTTTCTAAAGGCGGTTGCCAAAGGTACACCACAGCCCAACACCAATTTTTCGGGTCCCACGATGTCACGTATCAAGTCCATTGCTTCCCACATGATTTCTCCACGGGACTTACCGTTTCGAGGGATCATAGCCGCTGCAAAACAAAAGTCAAGTTTAAGCATATCAAAACCCCAATCCTGTAAGACAACATCAAAAACATGTTTGAGATAGTCACGGGCACTTGAATTGTACATATCCAAAGCATAAAATCCACCCCAGTTGGGGCCAGCGACAACAGGTTTGTTTGTTTCTGGATCGGTGATAAGCCAGTCTGGATGTTCTTTTACGATACGACTTGTAAAACCGACAGCATAAGGAGCCAACCATAAACCTGATTTAAAGCCGGCACTCTTAATCTTATCTGCAACAGTTTTCATACCACTAGGGAACTTATCGTTAATAGAAAGCCAGTCACCGATGGCAGTTTGAAAACCATCGTCGATTTGAAAAATGTCGATAGGATACTTGTGTTTTTGAAGTGCCTCGACGTTCTCATTGATAATTTTTTCGCTTACATCACCGTAATAGTTGTACCAAGAAGTCCAGCCATTAACATGTAATCTCGGGTTATTATTACCTTTTATAGCGCGTCTATCTTCGAAAAAGGAGGAGTAAACGTCCCAAAGGGCTGCTTCGGCATCATATCCTTGGCCAATGAAAATACGAATCATATCCAACTCATCACCCTTGGCCATTTTCTTACCCAGAACGTCCTTGTATATGCCAAATGTGTTGTTATTGAAGTCACCTTTAAAGTAAGTGTAACCAAGATCTTCGGAAATCGATCCAAAAAAGGAAAGCACATTTTGAAAATCTCTGAAATGGGTAAAGCTGCTAGAATGGATTTGTCCTTTTTCCCCGGAGTGCTGATAAATGTCATAATCACTACGTGTATATATTCAAAAAGAAGAAGAAAAAGAAGAAGAAAAGGAAATAATAATAATAATAGTAAAAGTCAGCTCAAATCAAGCCAAGCCAAGTAATATAAATCGATAAATCAACTACACCATCCTCTTTAACATCATCATCACACACACACATATACACTCACTCACTCTCACACACACACATGTATATTTTTCTGAAAGAAACTTACCCCTGAAGGTTAAACTTTGTATACCAAGCAATAGGAGATCTGATAGACGCGATTCTATCGTCCTTTGTCAGTTCACGGGCCTGACTCCAGCTTTGGAAACCATTTGCGAGCATACGCAAGTTTTTCAAGTCGGCCATATACTTAACCTCCAAATGAGCAAGTTCGATGTCTTTAAGAGCTTTGATAGACATTGTTAGAATATAACCTTTACCGTCAGTATGACGATTGAACTTGAGGTTTAAGTTAACACATTCGTCTGAGAATGGTTTTCCAGGGAGAATGAGCTCATTGTTATGCTTGACCCGGTTGCCATTTGCTGTATTGACATAAGTAAAGTCTATTTGGGCTTTGCTTTTCTCGAAGGTAAGTGGACCAAAACCTGTCATTTCTTTTAATTATTATCGTTGAAAAAAGAAAACAAATATACAAAGCAGAAAATAGAAAAAGAAAGGAAAATGAAAAACTCAACTATTGTTCATCAACAAATATAAAAGGGTTTCTATGACAAGTCACATGAATTAATTGTTGGGAAAAAAAAAGAACTTTTTATTGAAACATAGCTATTTTTCGCCAAGTATACGGTTGTATATATTCAAATATTATTTGTAGTCTACCCCCCCACACACTTGGCTTCTTTTTTTTTTTATGATTATTCTGAGTATAAAGTGTGGATGAAACAGTTGTGATAACAGTTACAATAAACGGTAACTTTGTTTTTCAATGTCTTTAAATTTCGATATGCTATCTTATTTTACAAACTACTTATCGTACTAACTTTAAATGGCCAAGAAAAAACAAAATAGTGCATATCGTGCCTATGATTATATCATGCTTCTTTACTATATTTTTCCTCTCAGCCGTTTTCTTTTTTTTCATGTAGAATTTTATCTGTTTCCAAATCGAACTTTGGAAAAATTCAGAATCACTCACAAACGGCGAATTTTAGATTTTTGGAAAATAGACACTTAATTGCCAAAAAGTAACACCTTTTATTCTTATATATTTATTAAAGTTTTCAATACAGTGCCTGGTCGATCCATTGCGATTAATATCAGTATTTAGGATTTCATCTTTAATCAAATCAATCGCGGTTTCTTTACTATTCTTCGATTTTTTTTCTAACAAAGTATTCGAGTCTACTGAAACATGACTCAATCGGATTGAACATAGGTGAAGAGTAAAGAGCCAAGAAGTAACACTTATGAATAGGTCTCTTGAAAAGGTCTTGGACAATATCATTGTGATGAGACTTTGTATTACTCATGATAGTGTACGTTGGAGTATGGTACTCTTTGTCGAGCCTCTTTAGCGAGGTTTTAATAAAATATGAAGAAAAAAAGGTTTTGTTCATTTATTCAATCTTTATAACATTAGATGTCATTGTATCTACGACAGAAATATATTTTTTTCTTCTTTTCTTACCTTTAGCGATCTCGCCCTCTCCTGAAATCAAACCAAACCGACTTTGAAACCACTTTTGTCAACAAAAACATACACTTTATTTTACTGAGTAGGAGTTCTTATGTATTTTTTTTTTCTTTCCTTGATGCCAAACCTTGAGTCTCTCTTGAGCTTCTTCAACTGATGAGGTCCTTTTGACGATGTATATTTGCTAAGATTTATTGAAACTATTATTGGGACATCATTAGAAAACTTCTTGGTCCATATTTATTTTAATTGTTGTAGCGTCAAAATACTGATGCTCAAGACTTTCTTTTCAAAATAAAATAAAAATAAAAAGTAATCTGAGCGTCGATCTTCTTTATTAATGTTTCTAGATCCATCCGAATTTTATACTTGACTATGCCATGTAACGGACTTTAGTTAAGTGTACCTCTCACAGTTTGATTAACCAATCAATACTTGATACAAATATACTTGATGGATTTGAATCTTATAAAATTATCAAAGTGTAGCGACTTTAGAGTTCTTGTAATGGTTTGAATACTAGAACAGGGCTTTGAAGTAGACTAAGACTTGCTTATATTTTAAAAGAGAAGTATATATTAACCTTTTCTTTATATAATAAGAAAGAAAAACGTGTTTTATATTTTAATACAACTATCAGACCATTTACTTATTTAGTTAAAAGTGACAAATAGAATGTTACGCCTGGCTACTCACTTGTTGTTACACGCATAATATATTCATTCATCTGTTCTTCTTTATTGAACTTAATATAATTTGTACTTTAGAACATAAAGCACAAAAAAATATCGAGAGAAATATATCTCTATTTAACGCATATAAACTTTACTCTCTCTAGTTTGAAATCATAAATAGTTGTTTTACTAGTCGGAATAGATAAATGTATGAAAACGAAAAAAAAGGTAAGATTGAGAGATATAAGCATATAAAAGATTTCTTCTTTTCAATAAGTTCTTTTATTTATTGTCTACATTATTGTTATACGAGGAGTCACATTTAATGCGTAAACAAAAAAATTTGTCAGTAGTTTTTTAAATAAATAATGATGAAATGTACAGAATAAATATTGATAAAGTGTAGAAGAATAAAAATAAAAATAATCATAATAATAATAAAAAATAATAATCAATTTTTCTTTTTCTTTTCACCATAGCTAATTCCACCGGGACCAATAGATACAAGCAACAAGAAGTCACCCATGATGCTTAAGCATTGGAAAAAATCATAACGCAAAAAATCTTTTTGATATTCAGAATGATCCTGATCCCACCAATTATTTACCATGATGTTGATGGTACACAAAAGCAGCATTAAAAATGTGACCGACCATTTAGCACGGCATCCAACAATAACCATTGCGCAGGCAACCAATCCAAAGCAAGAAAGAACGGCCCTCGTCATATTCCACTCTCCATTTAGCATAAATCCAAAGAAGAGAAATACAAGTAAAATACGGCCTGCCAATTGAAAATACTTGTGTTTCTCGCCGTAACTAAGCTGTGGTATCGTTTGGAAAATGTTGCTTTTTGATTTATGTCAAAGAATGGACTCAGACATGCACAATAGTAATCCTCCTGTTACTGA
>VCJD01005499.1:20635-33473 GCA_024140245.1 Backusella tuberculispora | reverse complement strand
TCTCTCTCTCTCTCTCTCTCTCTCTCTCTCTCTCTCTCTCTCTCTCTCTCTCTCTCTATCATATATATTTTCATGTTTTCTTTTAGAAAAAAATCAAAGAATTCTAATACGACAACCAAGACACCCGAGAGTACAGCCACAGATGCTCTTTTTGCTAGTTTAAAAAGTGAGTTTAATAAATAAATATACTAAAAAAGAAAAAGATGAAAAAGAAGGTTGAATTATAGACGAATTATTATTACTTTTATATGATATGTTAACAAAACAAGAGAATAGGAGATGGAATTTATTTGGATGAAGATGTTACAATAAAGCTGATTGAAAACGATCCTCGTGTATTTTGTAAAATCGGAGACGCTTATTATGAAAAGAAGACAAACTTGAACTATGCAAAAGCCTTTGATTGGTATCAAAAAGCCGCACTTGAAGGGCATCCAAGAGGGCAACTTTTACTAGGCAAAATGTATTTTTATGGGCATGGTGTGAATCAAGATGATGCAAAAGCAACAGAATGGTATCAGAAAGCAGCCAATCAGGGCTCCCGAGATGCACAGTACGAGCTTGGGCACATGTATTATTTGGATCGAGGACTGACACGAGACTACCAAAAAGCTCTAAAGTGGTTTACAAAAGCCTCAGATCAAGGTCAGGTTGAAGCACAGTACAAAATTGGGGTCATGTATTATTTCGGTTACGGCGTCACAAAGGATTATTACAAATCCTTAGAGTGGCATACAAAGGCAGTGCAAAAAGGCCATCAAGGCGCCAAGAAACAAGTTAATTTATTAAACAAACTAGGGATTTATCTTGAATCTAGCAGTGTGACAGGCATTGAACAACACCACAACATGGATGGTAAGCCACAAAATGGATGATAACTAAAACCATTGTTTGTTTAATTTTAATTGGTTTTTAAAAATAGTACCATATTTTTCATTAAATAACAATGAAGAAACAATAATAGATCAAAATACAGGACCTGCATTGGATAGCTGGTTGGCAGACCAGATACATCAAATAGACCAGATAGAAAATATACCAGTTGAACATGTCGATACAAGTGAAAACACTAAAAATGAATTGGAACAAATCAAATTACAATATAAACAACTAGAACAAAAAATGCATGACGAATTAAGGAAAAAAGACGAACAACTTGAAGAAATTAGACAACAATTACAAATATTGCAAATTCAAAATTCAAAAATTAGCATAGAAGAAAAAGAGCAATCCCAAAAATCTGATGAAGAATCATCAAAACAAGATGAGAACTCATCAGTACAAGATGAAGACTCAGACAAAATAAAGGGTTCTTAAATGTCTTTATATGGAAGCCGAGAAGCTTTTTTTTATGTTGCGTCTGTATATATGAGGATATATGTGTCTATATGTGCCTTTTTTGACATTTTGTACCATATAAGAAACTGAGATCTATATCTTCTCATTACAATATTATATCATTTGTTAAATTTCATAGTTCCATTAATGGACAGTGTTGTACATACATTGAACCAAAGCTGACATTAACTGTGTATATATTTGCTATTAAATAAAGCTATATAACACTTTAAGCATAATTTTTGATTTCATTTTAATTTATTTGACTATTTCAGGTACAAAGAGTTAAACTATTGGTAGCTTCAATCTAGATTTTAATGTGATACATACTTTGGGGTACAATGGCTAACCTTGATTGTGGAACCAATGATCTGGTGACATATTGTTGTTTCTTCTTTGGTCAAGGGAAAATGTTGGTAACTTCCTACTTCTTACCTACTATAAAGCAAAATACTTTACAGCGATGCCCAAATTAGACAACATCAAACGTATCAAGTATATGAACCATCGAAATTAAGCATAACCAAAATATCGTCATTTAAAGCGGAATCTAAACAGATCTAACTCCACATATTGCAATAGTGCGGGCATTTGTTTTTTCATATGTTTATAAACACCAATTAGGTAAATTAAATATTATATAAAATTCAAAACAAGCATAATATCTGAAGTAGATATTTCTAATGCGCATTTTTTAGAAAGGAAGTCGAACGATGTTTTACTATTCTTCGATCATGATCAAATTTAATCGAGATCATTTTATAATATGTGCGTAAAGAAATGATCCAGCACAATAAAGTATTAAATGAGGTCTATTATCGATAGAAAAGTTTTATTTTGTATTAAAGTCCTGTAATAATCTTTTAATAACACTGTAGTCAATAAAATTTGTACCAGTTATAGTGATTATCTTAAGGATATAATTCTCGTTATTTGAAACTAATTAGATTTGTCTGTGAGTGTAGTCTTTCATATTAAAAATAAAATAAAATAAGTGTGATCCCCTCATATGTACACATATTTATTCATAGAATAAAGCATATATATATATCATTAATAATATAGCAAAGCAGCTACTCATATTCTAGACTTCATGGTGATATTATCATTAAATGTAGTACTTTATAAGATGAGTAAATATGTACCATAAAAATGAATAAATCATTTATCAAACTATTTCTCTTAGCTAATCTAACTTGTTTGTCTTAATTATTACTACTCCTACTTAATGACCAATTTGATTTGGATTATATTTAATTGCTTCGTCCCAAATAGAGATATTATAGTACTATTCACACTTGATAAGACCTGACGTACTGATCATCCAAAAAGAAGATAGTTTTAAAATAATTTAACTATAATATATCAACTTTGAACCTAAAGAATATTTTATAGGAGTACAATGGTAGGAATATTAACTATTAAAATGTTGTCAATAATCAAAGACCTACTGGATAATATAGCAGACTTTAAACTGTGAACTCGGCTGATAGTCTGTATATTTACTAAAGTTATATTATAAAAAAGAACAAATCAACGTGACATGAATGAAATATAACGAAAGAATATCATCTTATAAAGCTTACTGGAATCCCGTATTCTGAGCTTCACTAAAAAAGATATAATAATAGCAGTAATAGTGAAGCTAAGGCTGTTATTCGGCCTGTTGATTTGGAACGGGTGGTATCAGGTAAGAGAAAAATATTCACAATCAAATATATCATTATTACAGATAATTACAGTATTATCAGACGCAGATTTTCGTTATTTCAAGACTAAGCGGATAATAATGTGAGAATTTTAGTTATATTATGGTAGATGGTATATGAATAACCCTAAGTTCAATCGAAGAGTTATCAATTAGCATATTTATGAAATAATAGCCTTTAGTAAATTCTTTATAGTATGTTATACTTGCAAATATTAAAGGCATTTTTATTCTTTTTGGTTTATTCTGTGATGAATAGCATATTATCAAAAATATTATATCATATACTAGGTGAATAAGGAGTGTTACTTGATGTTCTTAAAGAAATTGAGACGCATGATGATGATAATGAGAATAAAGAGGATTACGGCGATTTTTCATACGTATATTAATTAGATACATTTATTACCATTTAGTACTAGTACTGCATATGTTGTAATTCACATGAAGGAAGAAATAAAAATAGTATGAATCAAAAAAATAATAAATCACATTCTTTTTTTAGCAAAATAGCTCGTGTAACATTTTATTCTGGAATATCAAAAGCGATTACAAGACCTTTTCCATAGACAATGATGATGTGCATCTATATATCTATTCATATCAATATAAGATCAAATAAATAAAGTATAAAAATAATCAGAAACTTTTAGTAAAAAGTGCACTGTATTATGATCAAGTGTTACTATACACCTCAAAATGACATAAATACATGCCAATTGACGTTTCACTTAGTTTATGCACTACATGAGCCATAACAAATTGGTTTTTTAACATAGCCATCGCCTTCTTTATTTGATTATTTATTTGTTTTATACCAGTGGTGATTTAGAGCTTCAAAGATATTTTTTCCTGATGTGGGCCATTATTTTCTCTCTCTCTTTTTTTTCTTTTTACGATTGCATAATAAGACACACATATATACATTTCAACATAAAAAAGAAGGAAACGGTAATTTATGAGAATTTTATAAATATAAACATATAAATGGTGATAAGTAGTAAATAGCAATCTTACTATATATATTTTTTATGATATCTGCTTACTTGGTATTTCATCATTCGTATTCTATCAATACTATAGCTTTATTTCATTTACGCTTTTTGTCAATAAAAAGTATTAATTTGATTGGTTTTAAATTTTAATATTTAATTACTCTTATTGGATGTTATTCATCCGGATAATATCTATCCGATCCAAATGGAAACTACAAATGAAACTTTTTTTCTATTTTTCTTCTTTTATCTTTTTTACTTCGCTTTTTAATAATAGAATGAGCAACAATCATAGATATCAACAGGTACTACGACAAAAAAACAAGGGTTTTTTCGAATTAATTTACCTAGAAACTAACTAAAAAAAAAGGTCCCTATTAGAGGTGACGAAATAGAAGAACATACACCGGCAACTATTCCTGTCCAGAGTGCAACAGAACAACAACAACAACGAACTAATTTAGAAGAAACTTTTGACATTGAAGATGAAGACGACAACTATGAAAGTCATCAGTTACTTTCAAGTTCACCTGTAACTTCCTCTAGTTTTCAACACCACCAAGCAAACTCTTCACTGGCAACAAATGACGGCGTATTTGCTAATATGTCAGCGAAGCCTGATTCCGAGAGTAACAAAACAGAAGAAGTACCACCAGTATGTATTTATAACTTTTATTTTATGCCAAGAAAAAGAGAGTTTAGACTAATTACTTAATAATAATAATAATAATAATGATAAGACATACGAAGAAGCCTCTGCAGATGCAACTCCGGTAAGAAAAAGAATAAATAAAAGATTAGACCAAGAAACTAAATAATAAACGAGTAATAGCCATACTGGCAAACAACAATTATAGCACCTGCAGGATTTGGAGACATGGTTTTAGTAGAAGGCTTACCTGTTGGGAGTATATTTAGTTTCTTATGGAACTTAATGGGTAAGGAATATATTATTACAGTTTGTTTATTAGTGGAGAAAAACTAACAAATAAATAAAGTCTCTTCTAGCTTTCAATTGGTTGGTTTTATGTTAACTTATTTATTACACACATCGCATGCCGCAAAAGTAAGTTGTTGTCAATTACTAAATTAAAAGAAGAAATAAAAATAACAATAATGAATAGGATGGCGCACGGACTGGCTTAGGAATAACCTTGATCCAATATGGTTTTTATATTCGTAGTCGTAAGTATTGAAAGAGAAATACCAATAATTAAATTGTATAAAATACTGAAATCTATTTGTTTATTTACTTATTTATTAGGAGGTACTTTGGATAATGGTTATGGAAACGAAGAAGATACTACGATATCAGATGAAGATGCTGAGCAGGCTGATATAATAGCATACATTATGATGTTCATTGGCTGGTTTGTTATACTTCGCGCAGTTGCCGATTACAATAGAGCTCGCAAAATGGAAAGAATCATTTGTTCAGAACCCAACGCAGAATCCATTGTTTAGACATAGAGACATGCATATACACCTCATTTTGTATTATACTTTTTTATTATTATATTCTTTACTTCTTCTTTTTTTTTAATAAACTTCATAGACATCATCGCAACCACCCTTCATTCATGGGGAAAAAACTATATTATTTATTTAAATAGTCTTGTAGAGGTCTATGTTGGCTTCAATCTTGAATTAGCAATATCTTCTGGTGCTGTTAAATTCACACTTTTTGTTATGCTATGAATGGAAATATCTTCATGCTGTAATGAATGAGGTTTTCTAATATGTTTCTAAGTTTAGGAACAAATTTTGTTGTATTAACGGCTAAACGTTATATGACACAATGTATTATCGTTTATTGATGTCAACAAATCAAAATGAGATCCTGCATTTTCACTCTATAGATAGAGTTGTTCTTGGCAAATTTTCTCTATCACCGCTTGATATTGATGATGACTCTCTCAAGAGATTCTTGACCTTAATTATATTTTCAATTAGAATTATAAGTGGTAATCATATGTAAGCTTAAGACCATCGTTTGATCTGGCCAATTGAAAAACCATCGGCACTTTCATGATCGTCAAGCCTAATTTTTAGTACTGTTCGAAATCTGAGTTCTTGTAGAGGTTTGCAAGGACTATTTGTCGTTCGATGTTTACGAATAAAGAACAAATTTGAATTCAAATCCTATTCAAAGATAATGCAACCTATTATCAAGGAGAATGATAAAACATATAGTCAGTTATTCTCTAAGCTATAATTTAACATCTAGGTTAATCTAGGTACCATTGAGACTGCAAGAATAACGATCGTACAGGAGAATTTATTTAAGGTGTACTGTAATATCATCCTCTAATTAAAAAAAACTGGTACCTAATGGCGAGTTAAAGAAAACTTATATTACTTTACGCATACTCGACTATCTGTATGACAAGGAGTCCTCTTCAACGTTGGCTACTAACAAAGAACTTGTCCATAAGTAAAGTTGTATGATAATAAAAGGCAGGGTTTAAGATAAAGTCTAGCATAATGCACTATGATAGTTTTTTTTTTACCAGACAAAGTATCTAATAACATGCTAAAGTGAGTAGCGGTTTTTCTACAAACCAAAGCTGGGTTTTTCCTTTAACAAGTAAAGAGAAAAAAGAAAACTTTAAAACCATCCTAAATATAAATCACCCAAAAAAATTCCTCACAGCTACTTAAATTCGGTTACTTTTTTGGTGATCGCTATATAACCTCGATTAATCCCCAAAAAAAGAAAATAAGAAAAACATTTTTATAGTGATAGATCTCATCATCATTGAGTTCTTATTTTTTATTTTTGTTATTAAATAAGTCTAGTATACATTGGTTGTCGAATGCTATTGATATGAATCGACTTGAAGTGCTTTTGAAACCCTCCAAATAAACTAATTACAGTTGATCGTCCTTCTCTTGTTATCTTCTATTCCTTTATTTTCCAGCATTCTTTCTTGCTTCCTTCTCAAGATTATCCTTAAATGCCTTGTAGAATTCAGTACCAACATTGGAACCTATTACAAGACGATGGTGATAATTAGCATTCATTCATTTCACCTTGCCCCGGAAACACAAACACATATAGATATGCATTTATCATCTCTTGCCCTCTTTTTTTTTCTTTTACTTACCCTTGTTGGTGACATTAGATACATGATGATGAGTCTTTGCTGCCATGCGGTTAAATAAAGGACTTGCTAATAAGCGTTCAGTGATGAAGCTAGAGAACCAGAAATTGACGATCTTTTGGAACATGGCAACGACGAGAGAATAATAGAAGTAAGTTGAAAGAAAAAAAAAGAAGCTGAGGATTATTTTTCCAGGGCCTCTTTAAAAAGGTGAGGGTAAATCGCAGATAAACGTCACAATAAAACCCAGATAAACCAATCATTTTGCTCAAATTAACCTCAATCCCGTAAAGTTTTCGATACGAAAAAGAACTTGCTAGATTATTTGTCTTTTTCACTGCTTTTGTATACTATGCATGATACAACTTGATTGGAGAAAGTCCTGCTTTAGTCTAATGACCTTTTTATTGAACTAGGCCCCATTTTTTATAAAGCCGAATATACGTAAAATTAAATGATTAATTAAAAATGAGAAGAAATGGAGCTAGATACCTCGTTTCAATCAAATCAATAGCTTTGTATAATGTGCTAATACGAAGACTTTCTCAGGCCATTGTATCTTTCAAGGTACGACATTTACGTATTTGTCTCTCCACCAATCAAAACCAAATAAAAATTTGTCATCACTGAGTTTCAAAATATATCTCCACAAAACTCATGCGTAATTATGAGTAAGCTCTCAAGGTCAAAATGTCCTCCGTTATTTAAAATTTACCTTTTTTATATTGTTTTTTAAAAAAAGAAAATCATAAAAACCACCTGTCCAAAATGGCTCAGTATACAAACATTAACGTAATTCAACTTTTCAATTCCGAAGAAATAGAACTTGCATATCATGTAAGAAGAGTTGTATACGTACAAGAACAAGGGTATGCTGATAACGTGGTCACTGACGATGATGATAAAGTAGCAGAACATTGGGCAGCTGTCGCCGATTTTACAAACGAACAAGGTGAAATAAAGAGGAATGTACCTGTAGGTACGATCCGTCTCTTCCGTCTACCTAACAATGTAGCAAGATTGGGTCGTGTTGCTGTTATTGCTGAGGCACGTGGATTGAAAATTGGAAAAATGCTTATTTTGACGTTTATCGAATATGCCAAATTAAACGGCTATGATGCCATTGTTTTACATGCTGTATCTGAAAAGCGTTTCTTTTATGAAAGACTTGGTTTTAAACTGGAGGAAGGAGATGATATGGAATTTGAAGAAGATGGAACGCCTCACTTAAGATTATGGATGCGTCAACTTCAGATTGTTTGAATCCAATATAAAGTATAAAGTAAAAAAAAATACTCAGTTTTGTTTTATATAAATACCAAATAATAGGAAATAGGAATAAATATTTTTTTTCTTACTTTTTTGATTTTGATTTAAAGTCTATTCATCTATTTTATTGGGCTTTTTTTTATTTTTTTTATTTTTTTTTTTACATGTATACTAGCGTGAAGTAAATATTCATTCTTTAGATGGCAAATCATTGTGATTAAGATATGAGTAACTTGACTCTAAATGTGTATCAATGGATGCTAAAAAAGTTTCAAATCTAACGATAATAATAATAAAAATATATACACATATAAAAACTCAATAAATTATAATGATAACAAAATCCAAATAAGCATTTACTTACACATTTTCATTCAACTCTTTTTCAAATATTTTTGTGTGTATATATTCTCTTCTAAATTCATCAACTTCTTTCTATTAAAAATAAAACATTGTCAATAAAAACGAGAGATATATATTGTTTTTTATTTGAAATACCTTATATTTGTTGATATCAACCGGGTCTTTAGTTTCAACAGATTCAATTTTCTTATTGTAACATTGGAATACAGGTTGATCCAACAGCAATCCTAAAGCAGGAGCCTTTGGTATGTTGATCTTTTCTGCTTTAAATGATATATCAATGATCGAGTTGGGTGTATTAGTTCTAACAGAAAGCATAGCCATGGCTTTTATATAGTATAGTATACGAATCATATTAGTAAGTATTAAGTAAATATTAACGTCTATAATTCATTCATCCCATAATCTCTTACATATCATTTTGCGAATCTGGTGAAGCATGAATGACTGTCCGTGTAACTTTATGCTAATCCATTCCATACCATTAATGATGATTGGATCTTGTATCTAAATAAAGTAGATATGTTTTATTACTGCCATTGCTAAATAAAATAAAGTTGGCCCCTCCTTACATCTACATCGATAATATATCTCCTTGTTGCGTTATCCTCTAATCCGCGCCTGATAGTGTAATTATGAAAATCATGGGTTCCTTTAAATTTCTGCATTGCATCTTTAAACATGTTAAATCTATCTCCGGTCAATCGATAATTCAAAAGCTCTTCTTGACTTATTGGGGTGACATAAAAAGTAGAACTGCTATCCTCAGTTAATATTTTGATATCTTTATCCGAGGTAGCATTTTCTTTTATCGTTCTTTTTGGTATGGGTTGAAGTGCATAGGTTGGTAGTAAATATTCGTAAATGCGGGAATCACAAGCTGTCTTTGCGTGAAAACTTCTTTGTGTTTCAACAAAGCCTTTTTTTTAATATATATATATATACGTATACCAAGAGTTAATAACAATATTAATAGCATTATGAAGAGCAAAATCTTACTTTACCCCAAATTCTAATTTGATCCGGTAACACATCATTTATTTTCGAAACGATATTTTCATCCTCACAAATCATTTTTAAAGATATGACATTACAAGCAGCGTGAACACCTTTATCAGTGCGTGCAGCTCTCATCAATTGCACTTTTTTGGGATCTGTAGAATTGGCGCTTGAAATGGCACCTGCTTTACAGAACGCGTCAAACAAAACGCCTTCTATAGTAAGAGCGTCTGGATTACTATATTATTGCTATTACTATATGAAGTAAAATGAATTTGATAGCGAAGAAAAATAGAGACAACTTACAGTTGCATGCCTTGATATCCAGAACCATTAAATCCTAACATGATAGCTACTTTTTTCTTGGGTAAACGTACTTCTTTAGTTTTAGTGTTTTGATTTTGAAATGCACAATCGTCATTTCGATTAGCTCTCCAGGAAGTAACATTATCGAAATGGTTTTTTCGTTCTTTTGTTGTCTTTATTCTTGTGTTTCGACAGACTGGAAAAGTTGAAAATAAACGTCTGCAACTAAAAATATGGTGTGTTCTAAACATTACACAATAAAAAATAAGGGGAAAAAATTAGTACAAGGTTCTCCAGACAAAAAAATAGAACATTTTAAGATGTCGAATTGGAGTAATCGTGACACACTTTTTTTTCCATTATTTATTTATAGGAAGCATGATATTCAATTATATAACAATAACATAGTAACAAATATGAGTCACAAATATATATCTTGTGAGTCTCTTGTTCTTAACCTTTCTTTCGGTTACTTGATTTTTTTTTATAATGCGCTAACATCATAACACGGACCATCACTCAAAACCTTCTCCATATATACTCTATTGATGACTTAAACCAATGAGTGAAGCCAAGTTGAAAAAAAAAAGATCATCTCTGTGACTGGGCTACTCTGATTTGCTGTCAATTTCAATCTCCTTCATCATATAAAATGAAAAAGACCATCTATATCCACCCCCTTTCACACATCTTCTCTTTATCTATATATTCTTCTTCTTCTTCTTTCTTATTTATTGTAAACACATAAACTTCTATCTTTTCTTTTTCTTTTTATTCATATAAAACATAATTCAAAATGAAAATACCTCTAAAAACAAATCCAGATAATTCTCCATGGGTTGTACAAAAGTATGGAGGAACTAGTGTAGGCAAGTTCCTCGATGAAATTGCAAATACAATTATACCGTAAGTTTTGTGTGTCTGTGTAAGCGGCTTCATATATATAGATTCTTCAGCTCATTGAAATATTGTACCTAGTTCCTACCTCAAGTCAAATAGAGTAGCTGTGGTTTGTTCTGCAAGAAGTGGAGAGACAAAAGATAAAGGAACCACTAACAGGTAGTGTGTTTATGTCGGAATAAATAAAAAAAACTAAATTATATGTATAATGCGACTAGTAATAATAATGTTCAATGATAAATGGCTATAGATTATTAAGAGCAGCAGAAGAAGCTTTGACCGAAGGATCCGATAAACATTTAGAAATAGTTGAAGAAATCACTCAGGATCATTTAGAGGCTGCTAGAGCATTGGTCTCTAACAAATACATATTAGCCAGACTAGAATCTCAGCTTAAAAATGAGTGCCTGAAATTAAGATCATTTTTGGAAGCAGCAGAGGTAATTTCATTGATAGTCACAAGTAAGAGTAATAGTGTATAACCATGTGATCGATAAAATAGATTATAGATGAGATATCCCCGAGATCGAAAGATATTATTATTGGCATGGGAGAAACACTCTCTTGTACTATCGTTACAGCAGTGTTACAGGATAGAGTAAGCTTGGTATTATATTAAATTTAACAGTACAAAAAAAAATTAATGCAATTTGATTAGGGAATTGATAGTCAGTTAGTGGTTCTTAATAACATTATTGACAAAGAATTTACCGTATTGGATCAAAACTTTTATGATTATGTAGCTGAACGTTTGGCTGAAATTATCAATGGCTGTGAAAACCGTGTTCCTGTGTTAACAGGTATGAGTCTTCTCCCTCTCCCCTCACACTTTATTTCCAGAAGGATAGATGTGACGATTCCCAAGATATAAGCGTATACTTATAAGAAGAGTACATATTATAGGTTTCTTTGGCAATGTTCCTGGAAGTTTATTAAGCAGTATTGGACGTGGTTATACCGATCTCTGTGCAGCTTTAGCAGCAGTTGGATTAAAATCACAAGAGCTTCAGATTTGGAAAGAAGTAGATGGTATATTTACAGCCGATCCACGCAAAGTTAAAACAGCTCGTCTATTACCTATTATTACACCTGAAGAAGCAGCAGAATTAACTTATTATGGATCCGAAGTAATCCATCCTTTTACAATGGAACAGGTGATTAGAGCTGAAATCCCCATTCGTATAAAAAACGTTGAAAATCCAATGGGTTCTGGTACTATTATTTTCCCTGACAATTTAAAATCAAAGTCATCCAATGGATTTGCAACACCTCCTCCTACACCAGCCGTGCTAGCTCAAAACGGTTATCACCTTGATTTGTCTCGTAAACATCCAACAGCAGTCACGATTAAAGATAAGATCTGTGTGTTGAATATCCATTCAAACCGTAAAAACGTGAGCCATGGCTTTTTAGCAAAAATATTCATGGTTTTGGATGAACATAACATCATTGTTGATTTAATTTCTACTTCAGAAGTGCACGTGTCCATGGCACTCTCGCCAGATGTGACACAATCTAGCCTAGAAAAGGCAATTTTGGATCTTAAAAAATTGGGCACCGTAAGCATAAAGAACAAAAAGAGAAAGTATCTGGTTTTAAAATGTTTTATTATGTTATAGGTTGATCTTATTAAAGATATGGCTATTATATCTTTGGTTGGTAAACAAATGAAAAATTTGGTAGGTGTTGCTGGAAAGATGTTTTCTTCACTAGCTGAAGCTGGAATCAGTATCGAAATTATTTCGCAAGGTGCATCCGAAATTAATATATCATGTGTGGTGGCAGAAATACATGCATTGAATGCAATGAAGGCCATTCATGAACGTTTACTGGATATAGATACAAGTGTTGAGCTA
>VCJD01005489.1:21199-32181 GCA_024140245.1 Backusella tuberculispora | reverse complement strand
AAAAAAAAAAAGGCAATGTTTCTTGATGTTAATCTGAATTATTTAAATATTTTTAGCTGATGGTATTTCTATCCCAACTTCTTACACTGCATTTATTTCACCTCTAGCATCCAATAATCTTTACAACGAGGTAATGGCCTACAAGGATCTTGTACATGCTGAAACACCTTATGTTGTTATGTTCCAGCAAGCATGCGAGCTCGATTCTCCAAAATCACTTTGGACCTTTAATCACCCAAATAAGGAACAGGTGCCTGAAAATGAGAACCCCATCAACAATCTACATAACCGACGCTATGCTAAGGCTACGTTTGAAATTGAAAACGATATGGTGATGCACGGATTTGCTGGTTACTTTGAATCTGTTCTTTATAAGGATGTTATGATCTCCATCAATCCAGCCACACACTCCCCTGAAATGTTTAGTTGGTTCCCAATCTTCTTCCCAGTTAGACAGCCAGTTCAGGTCCCTCGAGGCTCCACAATAACCGCTAATTTTTGGCGTTTAACAAACGAGAAGAAAACCTGGTATGAATGGGCTGTTTCTGTTTCGGGGAAAGATGGTACTCTTCTATGTGAGTTACCTATACATAATGTTGCAGGTCGCTCATATTGGGTCGGCCTTTAAGTTTAGTTTTTCTGCTATATGTCATAATATATAATTGCTGTATTTTTCAAACCATAAAAGTAAAAAAATAATCCTACTTTTTCTTTAAGAGAGGATAAGCGAATGTTTCATTTGTGTTATATGAACATAATACAGTTATATTTTGACTAAAAATGTTGAATTAAACCATTTCTGATAAACTACATTTAAAATAAGCACAATAATACAAAGCAAAAGCTTGATCTATCATAATTGTTTTCAGTAATTCCGATTTTTCGACTAAAATATATAATAAGAATCCCTATCTTTTTAGTAAAGGATAAAATCAAGAAAAACATTGTATCTACAATGGTATCTTTAATCTACTTTTTGTATGAAGAAAACCAATATTATAGCTTTAGCATTAGAGGAAGAATTTATTGAGAAAGAAATATCTCATGTGGCGACAACTATTATAGATTAGAATATCTTAATGAGAAGGGAAGCGCGAATAATATACAAGAAGTACAGAATATGTTTTAGATTATCAATAAACAAAAACTAATTCTGATGATATTAAAACATATGAATTCTGAAAAAAAATCCAATAGAGGAGATACAACAGTATCAAGTAGCAAGAGTATCTAAAGTGTGTCTTATTATTCGAGCTTTATTATATGAATAACCAGTTTTTGATATTATTTTTACACCTAAAATGCTATCAAATTGGTTTTATACATAAAGATGACAGTATTTCATTTTTTTTCTATTATTATTAATTGATTATAACATAAATAAATTATAAATGCGCGGAAAATATTAATAAAGTGATTTCCTCAACCAAAATAAAATAAAGATAAGGATATGGCGTATAATATTATAAGAATTACTAAAATACAGAAGTTTGATAATGATAAAAAGGAAAAGATTATGTAGTATCACAGTTCTCTTGGAGTTTTTTATCCTTGTTGGATGATTCATCGTTTATGAATGTATCTGACTTGCTGGAAATGTTATTTGAGTTTGTAATATCCACTCCCATTACTTCGTCCTGTAATATTTCAAATTTCTTCGAAATATTTGTATTTTCTTCCTCTTTCTCAATTAAACTAGTAATACTCGCTTTCGTGATGTCTAGTTCATTCACTTGGCTTTCATTATTTTCGGTTTCAGACTTCTTGTTATCATGATCCTTTGCTTGATTCTCATTACCATCTAAGTATAAATATATTAAGCTTTATTTCATTATTTTATTGAGAAAATATTACCTCGATTGATATAAATATCATTGCTGTAATTTGTTTTCAAATGTTCTTTGGCTTTTTCTAATCCCTTTTCTGCAGCTTTATTAAACCATTCGAATGCTTTCATGGAGTCTTTATCTACGCCATTTCCTTTTTCATAAGCACATGCAAGATCATATTGGGCCTCGCTTATTGGAATGAATTCTTCTAGTATCAAGAATTCAATTTCTTCTTTCTCGTTTTGTTTTATGAATACATGAGTTGTCTCTGCTCTAGATTCGAAAATTGAAGCCTCGATTAAAAGCTCAACGGCTTTTTCAGCATTTTTCTCTACACCTTTTCCATTGAAATACATCATAGCGAGATTATAGCTTGCAACAGGATTTTCATTTTCTATTGATTTTCTATAATATTCTACAGCCTTTTTATAATCTCGATCTACACCATGACCGTATTCGTAGAGCAAACCAATACCACGTAGAGCAAAACTTTCATTTTCCTCGGCCGCTTTCTGATACCATTCCATTGCCTCTTTGAAATATTGCTCCCCATATATACCTGTGTGATGTTTTTCTCCTAGTACTACATTTGAATTGTTGTGACCAGCAGCAGCAGCCTTTTTATAATACTCTATGGCCTTTTCTTGATCTTTTTCTACGCCGAATCCAATATCGTACATATATCCAATATTATGATCAGCAAAAGCATTACCTTTTTCAGAACATTGCGTAAATAGCTCTAGAGCTTTAACGTAGTCTTTATCGACACCAATACCATGATAGTAAAAAAATCCCATGCTGGCAATTGCATTAGTAAAACCTTGATCTGCTGATTTTTGATAGCATTCAACAGCCTTTGAAATATCTTTTTCTACCCCGTTACCCAATTCGTAAAGGCTACCAAGATTGTGTAATGAATAGGCACTTCCTTTTTCTGCTGCTTTAGAAAACCACTCGAAAGCTTTTTCATAGCTTTTTTCACAACCATATCCGCTTATGTAAAAGAAACCCAGGTTACTTTCACCTGTTATATGACCCTTGCTGGCAGATTTGGATACCCATTCAAAAGCTTTATCATAATCTTGCTCTACTCCTTTACCTTGTTGATACAGAACACCTATAGAATTCTGAGCCGCTAAATTTCCTGCAGTTGCTGCTTTTTCATAAAACTCAGCAGCTGTTTCTTCATCTTTTTCTACTCCGAGACCGTACTGAAATAAATAAGCCAGATTATTTTGAGCAATAGCATGATCTTGATCACTCGCTAGTTTGTAGTATTCTGCTGCTTTTTTGTAATCTTGAGAAACTCCATTTCCATATTGATAAAATGTCCCCAAGTTATTCTGGGCATTAGAATTCCCCTGTTTAGCAGACTTCATGTACCACTCGTAAGCTATTTGATAATCTTTTTCAACACCATCGCCATAATTATATAATACTCCGAGACTATTCTGAGCAAATTCATCGTTCTGTTCAGCCGCTTTTCTATACCACATGAGGGCTGCCTCGATATTTTTTTCGACACCATATCCGTGTTCGCTTAAATAACCTAAGTTGTATTGTGCCCTCGAATCACCTCTATCTGATGCAAGCAAGTACCAATCACGAGCTAATTCATAGTTTTGGTCAACTCCATCTCCTGTAATGTAGATATATCCTAAACTAAATTGTGCAAGAGAATATCCAGCTTCCGCTGATCGAGTATACCACTTAATTGCCGTTTCTGTATTTTTATCTACACCGTTTCCTTTGTCAAACATAGATCCAATATGATATTCGGCAACATTGTAATTCTGATCTGCAGACTTTGTATACCATTCAAGCGCCTTTTCATAATCCTGTTCTACAAATATACCTTTTTCATAAAAAATTCCAAGATTACACTGAGCAGCACTATACCCTTGGTCAGCAGATTTTGAGTACAGTTCAAATGCTAGCTTAAGATCTTGTTCTACGCCAATTCCACCTTGATACATTGCTCCCAATTGATTTTGAGCGGCATCGAGACCTTGTTCACAGGCTTTTAAACACCACTCAAAGGCCTTCTTTTCGTCTCTCTCGCATCCAAGACCATTTTCATAAAAATAAGATAAATCGCATTGTGCACTTGCGTTTCCCTGTAAAGAAGAAAGCATGTAGTATTCAAACGCTTTTTCAAGATTCTTTTCTACGCCCTGTCCGTTCTCATACAAGTTACCGAGTCCTCTTTGTCCCAGATCATTTTTTTTCTCAGCTGCTCTGGAGTACCAATAAAATGCATCACTATAGCTTGTTATTCCATGCTGGCCGATATGATAATATGACCCAACGTTAACTTCACTATCAGTATCGCCTTGATTTGCACTCTTTATATACCATTGAAAGGCTTTGCAATAATCTTTTTCAACTTCAAAACCATTCTCGTAATAAAAGCCCATCATATATTGTGAAGTGACATAACCTTGCACTGCAGATCTATGGTACCAGTTAAAAGCAACTGAATAATCACGAGGAACAACTTCACCACTATGATATATCTTTGCGAGATTGTATTGGGCATACATATTTCCTTGATTAGCTGCTTTTTCATACCAGTACTTTGCCTTTTCAGCATTTCGAGGTACGCCTTGTCCATCGTGGTAGAGAATACCCAGTGCATTTTGAGATCCTGCATTCCCTTGTTCGGCAGAAAGTTCGTACCATTCAGCAGCTTTTTTATAATCTTGTTCTATATGAATCCCATTCTTATAAAAATAAGCTAAATTGCTTTGAGCGATATGGTACTTCTGCTCAGCAGATTTGAGATAATTCTCAAAAGCTTTCTGATCATCTTTAGTGACACCAAGTCCGTGTTCATACATATGACCTAAATTGCACTGTGCAAGCATCTGACCTTGACTGGCAGCCTTCACGTACCATTCGTAAGCTGCATACAGGTCTTGTGAAGCACCTTTACCATGAAAGTAAATAGATCCGATATTAAACTGAGCATTCTTATCATTTTGTTTAGCTGCTTCTTGATACCAGTCCATAGCGATATTATAATTTTTTGTCACGCCTGCACCTTCAGAAAAAGCATTACCTATACTATTCTGAGCATCTTTGTTACCTTCCCGAGCTGATAGAATATACCAATCAAGTGCTTTTTCATAATTTATTTCACCAGCAAATCCATAATAATAAATATTACCAATGTTGTACTGCGCCACTGAATCATTTTTTCTTGCTGCTTTAAAAAACCATGCAAATGCCTTCTGGTTATTTACAATATTTTCAGTAGACTTGGAGTACACCTCTGCCACTTTAAGTTCCGCCCATGTCTCCCCATTTGATGCGGCTTGAGCTACTTCAGGTGAAATTTCGAGATTACTGTCGATTTCTGAATAAATAAATATATAGAAGGAATAGGTCACATTAATTAACACAGTTCTTCATGCTTTTATAATGTAGGCCAAAGCAATCTTTATAGATTACCTGGTACCGTATTATTGGTTAAGTAATTATCCATACGATTTTCTATGTATAAGAGTACTATTGAAAAATGTAAAAACACAGCAGCAAGAAGAAAAGAAAAATAAAATAAAATAAAATAAAATAAAGACTAGTAAAAAGAGATGTGAAAAAATGAAAAATAGTATATGAACTAATATAACCATCCTTTATTGCACAAAATCTACTTTTACAGTAATATGGTCACACAGGCGAGTAACATATTTTTAAAGTCGTGCCACCTGAAGGTTTTTATATCATGAGTATATAAGTTAAAGAAGTTGTTGCAGCACATCATAAACAATATAGTTACAGAATATATATCCTCTTTCGTAACTTGTAAATTACTTTTGAAGAAAATCTTATACACTGCTGATTCAAAGATTACTTTTTGTTATTTTTTCAAGTTTACTGATAAAATTTCCGAATTTTATGCTATTTCTAAAAAAAAATAAGCATTTTTTTTCAAATATTTCTCTTACATCTGCACACTATATGAAACTATGTATTCACACCCAATGCTTAATGTTCTTTGAGCTTTAATTTAAGAACAAACATCCTAAATATATTATCTATGATTTCATTAATAAATGTTACACCAGTTCTTCAGTTTTGATATAAAATCTAATGCTATTAAGAGAAATAAAGAACTCAGATAAATAGGCATGAAATTTTGAACTATTTATCAGCTGATAACATTGATTAGAAAGGATGTGTAACGAGACGTCAGATAAAAACTAAATGGACTGCTTTACACTAATCAAACAAATCACTATGTTGTTTCAATAAATTGAAACACCGTTATAAGAATTGGCATCTATCAACCCAGATTCATGCTGTTGAATTCCTGCATATTACACTTCATAAATTTATATATTATAAGCAAGCTACATTCTGGCAAATCGATATTATTTTTTTATTATATCTATGAAAAATAAGACTCAAAAAAAAAAAAAGTAAATATGAATAGCAATGGTTAAAGGATAGTTGTACATAATCATGATGTATTCTATCCATAGTAGCTGTTAGTGATTGGAAATCTTTGAGAAAATATCTAAAACACCGCAAATGTATCAAAATGATCGCCATTTATATCAAATAGAGACTGGTTTTAGAAGATTATAAACTTTTTTTTCTGTTTTGTTATTATCACTCATTAAAAAACATAATAAAATAATGCTAACTTATTTTCCAAACGAAATTATCTTACAAGTAGCTAGCTACCTTGACATGTATGATAAGCTGAACGTCATAAAGACCTGTCACAAAATGAAGGCCGTAATATCAGAAAAAATATTTGAAGATTTAACAATACCTCGATACAAAACAAATACTATGATCGAGCAGTTCGGAAAGAGACAATATGATGGAATTCATGTGAAAAGATTGACTTTTTATATTGAAAACATACATCCAAAAGTATTCTCGCAACTACCAATTATATTCCCAAATATCACAGAATTAAACCAAATGAGCCACCCTTATGATTTTCCAGCCATCGGCTCAGAATCCCAGGAACAATTTGAAAGTTGGAAAGATACACTTGAACGATATGATATGAGTGAAAACGCTATTGGCATCATTCCTTCATTGCTGCTATTTTCATTTTCACGTTTGGCTTTCCTTGAATTATTACCAACATATAATAGCTCGGTTAGGCAGTTCACTTTCCGTGATGTTTGCCGCTGTGTAGAACATGCACCTTCTTTAAAGACTCTTGTATTGAGATATTTCCATATAGATCTAGTATCTCTAGAGGAATTACATGAGAAAACATCTACTTTAGAGACCCTTGTACTTGCAAGTGGAGCTATCAATTTTAATAGTACTGTCTTTCCTCGAATAATACAACCTTCTGTTAGTATCAAAACATTTCGAGTAGGCTATAGCACCGATGTATACGATAAAAACTGCATGTTGCTAAGGTACATCATCTTGAAATACCCAAAAATCCAGAACCTTTACTTGCTTAATACAATGCCCGGGAATTTAAATATTGATATTAATGGAGCTAGTAGTAACACGGTTTACAAAGAGCAAATGTCAACGTTTTTATCATATCTTGTACCTCGGCTTAAAAATCTGACTGTTTTGTATAACTTATAATCAATTAATAAATAAAAGTATCATTACAACTCAATAATGATACTAATTTTTTAAATGTTTTTCTAAGCAACTTTAATCTAAAAACTAGAATAGTGATAGGTTATTTCGTAGTTAGCTATGATTTTTAAAACTGTGGTTGTAAAATTACTAAATGACGGTTGCTAAATTACTAAGTGACGGTTTTAAAAAAATCAGCTGTTGGTTATAAAAAAGAAATTATCCGTTGTAGCTTATAAAGTGTCCGTAGAAAAAAAAATTAAGACTTGTTTAGATTGAGGTTGTTTGTTGCTTACAAAACTTTGCAGGGTTATATTACTCGAAAGCTGCAGTTGAATAGTATGAATATTACTTTAGCAGTCTAACATAAATATGTAGCCGATCTATATATTTTCTTTCGTGCTTGCATGGCTTCGTTACTAAGTAACTTGTCCTTTTTTTTTTTTTAAGTTTAAACAAGAGAAAAAGTTATTCCATAATTTAGAACTTTAGGCTTATCCATATCCTTGTCTAAAGCAATTTTCTCAAGAGAATTCAACTAGAGCTTCGATGGTTAAGAGATAGACATTTTATTAAATGGACTGCTTAAAACGGAGTGTGAGTTTAGCAATTCGTGATCTGACGTTTGGAATGACGGCAAAAGTCATAAAGGTCGCTAACACGGACCGCATAGCAAGTATCAGCGATTCTGGAGGACAAATTTTCCTCAGCTTTTAAGCACGTACATTTCATTTTGCTTTTCACTAAAGACCAGAACTGCTCAATAGCGTTCAGTTCAGGTGAATAGGAGGGCAGATACACCACTTTATAACCTCTAGACTCAATCTTTCGCACCATTGGTTTCGATTTATGGATGCTGGTATTATCCATTACCAAATAACTTCCTTTCAATGTCTCATCCTTATACATTACATCAAGAAGCTCACTGATAAACTTAATGAAATGAGCAGTGGTAGTCCCTTTTGGCGCTGGCTTCAAATCCACTTCACTGGTACCAGCCTCAGGAAGAACTTCGTCGTTATTGATTTCAACCGCACCATTTATTTTGTCACTGTCACCCTTTCTATTCTTTTTGTTGGCATTTTTGGGGGCAGGCTCTGGTGTAAGTTTTGGAGGAGGCTTCTTTAATACAACGTGAACCACGCTAGAGGAGTGAATAGCTCCAATGATAGTATGTGAAGTAGCTCTTGTTTTGGGAATCTTCACTACAGCAGTAGTTCCACTTGCTGATCTAGTCCAATTGTTTTTCTTGTTAATATGAAACCCGGCTTCATCTATGAATACACAGTTCTTTGTAAAGTCAACACCAGTATCCTACCACTTCATGCACCATTCGAACCTCGTATCTAAATTTTCCTCAGAGTTCCTTATTTCGGCTTCAAAATGAGGTTTTTTGACGGTAATCAACATAGTATTCTTCAAGTGATGGTTAAGCTGAGATTTTAATATGGAAAAATCTTGAAATCTTTCAGTCAGCTTTTCGATAATTTCTTCAACAAAAAGTTGAGGATCATCATCTACTAATTCAAGAATATATCCTTCAAGCTCCGTGGAAATACTAGACTTTGGCCCTTTGTTGTTCTTAGACTTCTTATAAGGGATTTCCTCGGTCTTGTTATAGTTTTTCCACCACCTTTTAGCAGTACGCGGATTAATCAGAAGTTCTCTGGCAAACCTGGTGATGTTTTCTTTCTCCAAAGGACTTTCGATCATTTTATCAATGAATTCTTCTCTTTATTTGTCGGTATAGCTGGAATAGATTCCTTTACTACCATGTTTGGAACTTTCTGCTTCATTTTTTTTTAGCTTCAGT
Organism: Backusella tuberculispora; assembly: GCA_024140245.1. Lineage (NCBI taxonomy): Eukaryota > Fungi > Mucoromycota > Mucoromycetes > Mucorales > Backusellaceae > Backusella > Backusella tuberculispora. The sequence goes on along the minus strand of VCJD01005489.1, from coordinate 22,968 downwards.
TTCTATATCCATATCGTCAAGCTTATGAGCCAAATACTTCTCTTGGCTTGTTATTGTTTTGAGCACAATGTTAGGATCTGTGATGTTGGTGAAGGCTTCTTCCATCGGATCATAAACTCTCACTCCTTCTTCATTAAAAATATTGTCGTCTCCATCTTCATGAAAAAAAGTGTACTCCATTTTGTAAATCTCGAGAATTAAAAAAAAATAGAAACAAGTCTTATTTTTTATTTTTATAACTGACAATTGCTTTTTTTTTACAACCGTCACTTAGTAATTTAGCGACTGTCATTATCATTTTCAACAACCAACGAGTCATTTTTTTTAACCATCAATTTCCCTCGTACCGACTGTATAAATAATCATGTTCTCGTTTTTTTTTTTATCAATATAGCAAAAAAAAAGTACAAACAAAGTTTACATGTATGCGTTTTTTCGCTTTGCTTCTCTTTTGCCATTTTTCTATATCTTTATCTTTACCCTATAAATACATATACGCTTAATATCCTGTCAAGCGAAATCATTTCTCAAATAGCTATTTACTTAGTTATGTGCAAAAAAAATGAACGCTATGAAAACTTTTCGCAAGATAAATGTTGTATTATCGAAGACACTGTTTTAAGAGCTGAGAATACCTAAACAAAAAAACATCTTTATAATCAAACTATTTGAGAGAAAAAACCTCGATGAACAAGGTGAGAATATTGGATGAATTAAATACCCATATATTTACTCGACCCCACATTTTTCCAAATATAGTATAATTAAAGCAAAGAGGATACTATCATAGTTTTTTGGTGATTGATTCTTATCCCAAAAGAAATTTTTGAAAATTGGAAAGATAAATTTGAAAGATACAGCATAAACGAGAATCATAAATTTGATTTTTCTTTATGTTTTTTTTTATTTTTTCTCGTCTAGTTGACCTTGAGTTATATGCAACTTTTCATAGTCAACTTGGATGGCTGACTGTAAATAAAGTTTATCACTGTATAGTAAACTCACCTTCTTTGAAAAATCTTGTTTTGCTTGGGTTTACTATATATTCTCTTAAAGAAATTCATTCGAAAGCACTAATTTTACTACCCCTTATATTTATTAATGCAATCAATAATACAATAAATAGATCAATAACACATTCTACTATTATACGAATATTTCAGGTGGGATACAACACCAGAATTTATGATGATAAGTCTCTCTTAATGAAGTATATAATTTCAAAGTATCCAAATATACTAGGTCCCTATCTTCACAATTCGAAACTCTATAAAAATTACATAAAAGATCGAAATTTCAATACAACATATAAAGAGCAACTGTTATTGTTACTATTGGAACTAACTCTCCAGTTCAAAACGATTGAACTTAAATATTTATTCTATGAATATCTTGCAGAAAAATGTGAAGCAAATTGATTTGAATCTATTATAAATCTAAAGAAATCAATCCTACATCACAGTTGAGAAAAGCATTTGGTCTTTTAAAAACTGATAAAAATTTGGTCCATGAGCACGGAATCTTCTTTAGGATTATTTTATCTTGAAACAGACTATCAAAAGCATAAATATCAGAATAAAACCCTTCGTGAGGCTTTGGAATCATGTTATCTACATCAAAAAGTAAAAGTACATCAGAAAAAGTATTTAGAACTGCCCGAAGATATCGTAAAACATAAAGCATCAAACGTTAGCTATACAGAAGTCTACATCGCGTTCTCTACTATTCATAAATAGAAAACTTGTACTTGGAGATAAATATTTTTATCA
>VCJD01005463.1:0-18738 GCA_024140245.1 Backusella tuberculispora | reverse complement strand
TGGTCTAGTTAACCCCCCCCCAGTGTTTTTTCTTTTATTAGTATTACTTAACATCATTATTTCTTTCTCCAAAAATTTTTTCCATCAATGTTCTAGGGTTATGTTTGTTTCTCATTAAACGTTAACTATATGTAAGTGTTGAGCAAATCTCAAGTTAGTGAGTAACTTATTGTAAAACTTAAACGTATATATATTTAAGGCTCTAATCATGGATAGCGGAGTGTCTAAAAGGGAGATATTATTATATGTTTATATCTATTTGTGAAATTAGACATAACAACTATTTTATTAATGGGATCTAAACCAATCAAAGAACATAATCATTGACTTACTTTGAACTAAAGATCGCAATTGGTGATACGATAAATCTAATAGAAGTATAATGTGTTCAGCTCAATATATGCACAGATATCTTTATTACTATCTCTATTATCATCAGACAAACGGTCATTGTCATTACATAAGATCAGTAGTCAATATTATGACAGGTATACTTATTTTATTAGAGTATCCATTTAAAAGTATAGTGACTCCTTTTATATAATGGCTATTTATAATTGCATAATCTGTATACAAAGTAATATTTTGGCTTGTAGAAACATAAACTTGGTTCGAATGTTATGTTTTACAATTTCTAGAGTTCTCATTATACATATATTCTGCGGTACAGAAATCAACCAGTATGCTACTTCTTTATCAAAAAATGATTTCCAAAATTCAGGTTCTACTGTATCAAATCAATCGCAAGAGAGAGAGAGAGAGAGAGAGAGAGAGAGAGAGAGAGAGAGGATGTTTCTTACATAAACTTCATAACGCAATAATTAACATATATGGGCTCTATTTAGATGTAGCAGTAGTAACACAAGGCCTTTTTTTGATTTAGTTAATCAGGGCCTTCAACCCTATTATGTAGTTCCTCACATGACCCCAATTCGAATTACAATTCGTGTACTTGTCAATAATAATGAATCAATAACTGGATACCATTTTTATAGACAGACTAAGCGTTAGATGAAGTAGATGGAATGATATACTTTGTTTGGACTGCGACTGTCCCGTTTTTTATTATGCATACAGTTGCTTTTTATTTTTCTTACAGAATAGTCAATTCCTGATCTCTACACATTCATTGTTTAATCAAGGTCGCCATTTATCACATATAAATATTGAAACGCTTAGAAATATTGATGTTTGAAAGTATAAATTACTTAAATCAATATTTTATTTAATGTAATATTTGAGCTTCAAAAAAAAAAAATAGGCGAGTTAGTATTATTATTCTTGGTCATCCTTCTTTAAGTCGCCCATGTTGGTAGCCTATAAAATATAGAAGTTAGTGAAATTTGCATAATTAACGATGAGTAGTTGTAATTTTCTTACTTCAACAGGAGTTCTAAAAGAAAAGAAAGATAAAAAAGACAGGTTGGAAATTAGATGGAAAAAAAAGATAAGAAAAAAAAATGAAGTTACCCTATGAAAACAAGTTGTTGGATTTGTGTTGTATCTTCGTCTTCCTGGTTATTTTCAACAAATAACTAAAGATTAAAATTAGGTTAAAATCAGATCAAAATCATATTAAATGAAATAATGGTGACAGTGGTATTTTAGCCATATTTACCATGATGTGAGTGATATTTTGATACTTGACAAATCTTAAATTGACAACAGCATTCTCTTCAAAATTTTCTGGTGTCAATTCAATAATCTGTGTTTCTTTTACTGATTCAGTATCATCAAAACCCAAAACTTGTCTGTTGGCATAAATTCGAACAGTCTTTGGTGCATTGGCTACGTTGGGAACCTTGAATTTCAAAGAATGAAGCTTGACAGCTAGAAAAAAATAAATTAAGGTTAAGTTTCGCTTTGTAAATTGCAGGAAAAAAAATAACCTACGTTGGTTGAAAGGAACACTGATAATCAATTGCTCATCCACATCACTTTCCAAGTAACTTTCGTCTTCCTTAAAGATGTTTTTAACATTGTGATCGTCTTGTTGATTTAAGGCATCCATTTGATTAGGTGTAATGTATTCAGTTAAATCAACCTATTACAAGCGTTGTCAATTTTAACTCATCTTCCATCATTTAGATCCAAAAAAAAAACAAAAACAATAATTACATAACCAGGAACGCCAACGCTCTTTTTAGCAGAGCCAGAGCTGGAACCTCCTTCTCCAGAATGTTGCTTGACCAATGCTTCTAATTGCTGAGGGTTAGCTCCCTTCATTTCACCGACTTTATTGCCTCCCTTGTATAATTGGAAAGTGGGACTAAATAACAGTAATTAAGTATCCTTGTTCATAAAGAAGATTTATAAATGAACTTACAGGCTTGAAATTTTACAAGCCGCAGCAACTTCCTTGGCTTCATCGGTATCGATCTTTGCAAAGATAACTTCACGGTATTTTGAGGACAATTGTTCGTAGAAAGGAGCAATCATTTTACAAGGTCCACTTTATTTATAATTTGTTGAAAACATAAAAATAAAAATAAGTAACTCGTGTTATTATGAAATACTGAACTGACAAAGTGTATTAGCACTGAGAAATAGCTTACCACCAAGTACCAAAGAAATCAACAACTACCAATTTTGTGGTAGAAGTCAAGAGCTGTTGGAATTCAGCAGCGTTATGAATGTGTTGAGAAGGCATTTATTTATTAAAATAGATAAGATAATGGAGTAAAAGAACACGACACACAAACGATAAAATATAAAAATAAAAAATAAAAAAGGACACGCAAGCTATTCAGTCAGTCACGAAACCACGCAGAATTACAAGCAACCAATTAAAAAGCATAAAAAAAGTATAGTATGAATATTTTATTTTCTAAATAATTTAAGCAGATACAAAACTAAAGTATTGACGAAGAGCATCTGATAATGCCTCTGGTAAGGAGTTGATATCACGTAAAATCATAAAGTATTGGAAGGGGAATGTGTCCAGATAAGAGTTCATTTCTAGTGCTAATTTACCATTCTTTTGTATATATTTAACACTATTCATGTTCATGATAGATTCTTTCTCCGGCTTGTTGTCCACAACAATAAAAATGATCATGATTTGCTGATCCAAGGCGCTTCTCACCAACGAACGAAGGCTTTCGTGATCCTCACAGATACCGTCAGACAATATAATCTGAAGCTGCCATAATTCGGCATTTCCAGGACCGGAAGAATGCTTTGCATTTTCAAACAGGCTGATGGTGGATTCTACTAGCTTGTTAACATATGTCTTTTGCTGGGCAAATGTAAACTGTTGGATGACTGAGGCACCTGATTCGGAAGTGAAGGGTTGATCGAATGGGTGCAAAAGTCGAATACGTTCACCAAAGGATGTGATTGATATATCACCAACTTCCAGTTGAGATAGTGCCTTTGAGATAAGTGACAATGCTTCATAAGCAAGCTGTACAGAGTGAGATTCTGACATAGACTTTGAGTCATCAATAGAAATCATGACCTGATACTGACGCTTACTAGGCTTGGTACGACGTAACCAAATCTTATCCTTTTTAAATTGACTTGCAATATAAGGAATAATTTTCTTCATATTAAGACGTTTACCAGTGCGGTAGTCACCCTTGAGTTTTGTAGCCAAAGTAGGTTCCAAAATCAAACGTAATTGCTCACAGAGACCCATTGCTAGATCATGAGTGAGATTTTCATACCCTTGCCATAGTTCACGGGCCTTGTTGATATCACGCCCTTCCTCGCGCCAGTCGGCTACTTGAGTTTCAAGTTCATCACGCATACGTTCAATATCTTGTTGTTCAAGAGGTTCGCGTGCAACAACGGATTCATCCATAGTCAATACTTCAGTTTCATCAATGAGCTGAGACTGAGGAAGTTTCTTGCTCAAGATAGCACCTTGATTATCTTCAGTACCGGCAGCATCTAATGTATCACGAGGTAAGGGCATGGTATCGACTGCATCTTCTATAACTTCATCTTCACGCACTTCACCAGAGGTTTCATTTTCATTCTGTTCTTGTTCGTCCATTCCGGCCATCTTTACGTCTTGTATCTGATCAGGTTGAGCATTGCCCATTGTCTGCATATCGTGTGCATCCTCATCGTTCTTGACATATTCAAAGGTATCATCTTCATTTACCTTGGCATCTTCTGTCTCTTCATCATTTGTTTTTTCCTCTTTATCGACCTCTTCGTCTGCGTTATCATCTTCGAGGTCAGCAAGTCGTCTACGCCAGTTCTCTAGAGCATCACCAAGACTTCTTTGAGGATTGGACTGTGGCTTGTCAGATTCTTCTTGCTCCATTGATTCCTGATCATCCTTCTCGCCCTCTTCCTCATTTGCTTGGTTAGCACCACGTTCAGCCTTGCCCTTTTGTTCTTTCTTTTCAGTCTTTTCAGCATCTGCATCATCACCATCTGCAGAGTTGTCATCTTCTCCTTCTTTCTTTCCTGCAGAGCTTTTACTTTGTTTACCAGCTTCACCTTGTACACCGAATTGATTGTCAGCTGAGGCTTCGCTATTGGGTTGTTCACGGTTCTGACCCTTTGTCTCTTCTTCAGGATCTTGCTCTTCATCCTCTTCCATCTGGCCACCCTTTTGTTGTTGCTCAGAGTCACCTACTTCAGGAGCAGCTTCCTCTTCCTCCTCCTTCTCTTCTTCACCTTCACCCTGATCATCACCTTCACCTTGTTCAGTGTCCATTTGAGCTGTCTGATCTGTCATTTCTTCATCTTCGTTTTGACCTTGATCTACATCGTCTAATGCATCATGGAAGGCTTCGCCAGCTTCATCTTCTTCAGGAAATTCTTCTTCTTGTTCCTTTTTCTGTTGTTCATCTACATCCATAGGATCAAACATTTGATCTTCCCCTTGTTCTTCATTCTCCTCATTATTATCATCATCGCCATCCATATTCAAATCGTCGGGTAATTCTAATGTTTCGGCCTCTGGTATCTCAGCATTCAACTGTTCACTAGGTCTATTATCCACATCATCTTCGTCTTCACCCATACCATCGTCTTCATTCTCCTCGTTTCCTTCTTCATCCATTTCATCACCGTCCCCTTCTTCGCCTTCTCCTTCTTGTTGATTAGGGATTTCGTCTGCTTTCTCTGGTTTTTCACCTTTGGAATCAGGTTGATCTTCATTATCTTCCTTTCCAACAATTTCAGATTCTTGCTGTTGTTGCTGTTGTTGACCTTGATCAACAGTCTTGTCAGATTCATTGAGGTTTTCTTCAGCATCATCACCCCACATCTTATCATCAACAGCGTCAGGATCCATGTCATCTACATCACCAATCTGCTCATCAGGATCTTCTTCTTCGCTATCGGAACTCTCGTCTTCTTGTTCATCTTGTTCATCCTTCTCAACGTCTTCGAGGTTACCATCAAAGTCATTCTCCATATCCATACCATTCTTTTCTTCTTTGGTATCTTGCTTATCGTCCTTGGAGCGTTCCTCATTCTGGGTACCCAAAACTTGTTCTTCGTCTTCAATCTGTTCACTTACATCTTTGTCACCCTGTCCTTCACCTATACCAGTACCAGCTGTAGTACCGTCAGCGTCTCCTTCCTCACCATCATCCATTCCTTCCGGCATACAGAAACCCTTTGTGATAATGATGCTGAAAGAATTAACTAAACAATAAGTCAATTTGGACATGGATTTATGATGCATAATCATACGACCCAAGGTGTGCTGAGCTACCATCAAGTATTGCTGGATAAAAGGATATAATTGTTGTAACAAGGAAGTGATGCTTTCATCAGCTTGAGAGGCAAGCTGTTGTGTCCATGATAAGATATCGAGACAGCGTTTAGCAGCGGCTTCAACGTGTAGCGCATGGCTAAATTCAGCTTGCTTTTGACTATGAAGGCGAATGAAATCATTTCTTATCTCTTCGTCGTCGTCATCGTTCTCCTCTTCTTCTTCTCCTTCAACCACTGGCTTTTCTTCTATTACGTTCAATTTCTTAAGATCTTGAATAGCAACCAAAGTTACATCAATCAAACCATAGATTTTATCACGAAGCTCATCTTTGTTGACTGTGTTGGACTCTGCTTCGATTTGCTGTATTCTACGACGTTGAATAAACTGAATGATGGGATACAAGATATGACTTGTCTGAGGGGCTGAAGTAATGACTTGACTCAATACATCTTGGATAGATTTTATTTCAACATCATGATCATCAAGTGTAGATTCAACATCATCCGACAACAAGGCGAAACCAGTATTCGAACGAGGATAGAGGTAACGGTTAACAAAAATATCATCAATGATCTTTTGAATTTGACCCAATCTTTGACAGATATTACCCAATTCATCAACGCCCTGACTCTGAGTTGTCTGAAGCTTGATCAGTTTGAATGCTTGTTGAGCGAGAAGAGTGACTTGATCAACATACAGCTTATGTTGTGTTAAGCGTAAACCTAAAGATTGATCGTTTACACGAGTATAACCTCCTTGTAAAGCTGTAAATAGGTTACCCAATTGAACACATGTACCCTTGAGAACTGCCATGCCTTTTTCCAACTTTGAAAGTACTTGACGTTCCTTATTGACTAAATTGAACATGTGCTCAGTTGCAGCCATACTACGTTCTACTTCCAACATTGACAAATCTTTACTGACTTGAGTGGTGCTGACAGTGCGCAAATGAGTTAAGCGAGCAATACAACGGAAATAGTAATCATTGGCCTTTATCCATTGTTCAAATAATTCCTTGCTCACTGTGTTATCAGACAGGAGAGTTTCCAAAGTAGCTGCATTCTGACGGAATAAAACAGAAGTATCAGAATTAAGTTCCTTCAAGTTACCTGGTCGAGATTTCAAACCCAAGCGACGCAATTCCTTCAAGAAATCAACCAAAGCCTTCTTCTTGAGTAGTTTCTGGTTAGTCACCTGCTTCTTGTTTTCTTCGGTCAAGATTGAAGGAGTCTCCTTTTGGAAATACTTGATTTGTTCAATCATCTCAGTCATGAAGATTTCTAGAGGTAATTTCTGTGTTTCCTTGTCGGCTACAAAGATATCTTTGCGACAGTAAGCGCGCATGCGCTGCAAGGTTAAAGGCAAATTAGACAAGTGTTGCTTTGGTGGTGTCCAGCTCTGTTCTTCAATAGTGGGAACCTCAGTTTTTGTCAACCAGAACTGAGGCTGAGACAATTGATCAACTAAACCGTGATTAATATCTTTCTGGTACTTTCTATCGTCGCCATACTGATACATGGCATGCTCTTCGTTATAATTGGCAATAATAGTGAGCATCGAGTTTGCCAATACATCACGGTATTTACGAATACATTTATGGAGCTGACGATGAGTTTTAGAAGCACTTTGACGAAGTGCGTAGATATTTACATCCTTCCAGGTAGCAATCTTGACAAAATCTTTGAGGTCTTTCTCGATTGGTTTACGCAACTGAGTTAGCATAGTTTGGGCATGTTCACGGAATTGAGAATAGTAAAGATATACGTTATGTAATATTGTGGCTGTGCGTTCATAGTTGATCTTTTCAGTTTCAAAAGTTGAAAGTTGAGACTGGAGTTTGGTTTGTTTATAGAAGGAATCAAGCATTTGAAGACGCGGTTCAAGCTCAATAATTGAAGCGACCTGTATAAACTGATCCAAAGCACCAATTAGATCGCGAGTCTTTTGAATATTTTCTTCATCCGAATCGGTTTCAAAGGAAGTGTTGTTAACGGTATCATACAGATGGAACCACCAGTTAAATGCAGCATCTTGACTATATTGCTCCTGAGCCGCCAATAACTTTGGCCAGCAGTTCAATTCAAGTTGTCTCCAACTAACAATAAGACTAATAAGCTCCTCACGTTGATCTTTGAGTGAAACGTGCTTGGCAGCATATGCTTCCCAATCTTCCGACTTTTGCAATAAGAGTTCGATACCAGTCAAGAATTTGGCAACAGGTGATAATATAGAGAAAGTGAGAAGACGGTCACAGATCACAATGAGCTGATCAAGAATAGCATGCTCTGGCCATTCTTTCAAAAAATCAAGAACTCGTGCCTTGAATCGATGAAGGATAGGCTCCACACGTTTAGCTTCACCAACATTTTCGCTTTGGTAGAAATCATAAATGTTGTCACTAGTCATGGCAAATGAATTTTCAGCTTCAAGGCGTTGGATTACAAGTGAAGTGACATTCAAGTGACCAGCTTTACAGATTCTATCGGTACCATCCATAAAAGCTGATTGTGCCATCGAAGCTAATTGACCAGCAGCAGCATATGATTGGAGAGTCTCACGATCCCAAGATTTGTTAATACGAACACATTTATCAATATGGAAAGTATTAAACAACAAACGATGAAGATGTCCAATACGGTAAATGTCTTCATCGTCAAGTACTGAGAGTTCTTCTACATCCTTTGGCACAGATTCCTTGGGTTTAGATGGTTCATGTTCATCAAGGTTCAGGTCTTCAAAATCTTGGTTGAAATCTGCAAAGACCTTTTTAAGGTCTTCTTCCTCCAGTTCCTCTTCTGTACGAGGCTCGTATTTCTTGGCACGTGTCTTGAAGAGTGATTCCTTTTCGGCCTCCATCTTACGCTTATATTCTTCAGCAGCCTTCCAGACCTGAATAATCTCACTAAAGAGAATGTTGACAGAAACTAAATCCTTTTCATTTATGTAACCATTGGTATGAATACCCATTACCAAACGTTGAAGGATAACAATCAAAAGGCGAAGGTAAAAGGCCCACTTGCGGTTAGTTGGTGCTCTTTCGAAAATTACAGATTTTAACTGGGCCAACTTTTCGGGCGTAGCCAATGTGTGCCAATCCAAATCATAAGCATGGTGAGATACATCAGGCTCACGAATTAATAGCTCAATGACACTTGCTAAAAATTTATCTGTGGTTGATCGGCGGACATGTGTGGTCATAATACGGAGACCAAACTTGATATCATTTACTGCTACAATCAATGGTTGAAGAATATCACGATACAGAGGGAATTTTGCTTTTACACGGTCCAAGAACTGGAGAGCATTATCTTGTAAGAGTGATTCACGTTGTAATACCGATTCAACGCCACTATCCTGAAGGTCGATCAAAAGCTGTTCCACATTGTGATCGAGCATACTCTTCTGAAGATAGCGCAAGTCAATAAATATTTCATCCAACATGGAATTTTCGGGACGAAGTGAAAAGATAGTAGCACTACGAGCAAGCTTGCCATGAACTTCTTCCAACTCCTTTGAATTTCTTTCTACAGTAATATTGGTACTGTTACCAGTGTAGACTATTTCAATTGACTTTCGTACTTCGATATTATCAGCCAAATACTGTTTGTTATTGTTAAGTAAATCAACACGAAGGCGTGGTTCAGAGGTAGGATCAACTGGATAGTCTGGAATATAGGCAGATACAAAGGCTAATCCTAAATAAATGCGAGATTTACCAATTGTAGTGTAGAAGGAATCATCGTTTTTACTTCTGAAATGACGGATACTTTCCAAAATAGATTCAAGAGCAGCAACATAGAAGGTATTGAACTCGGCTTCTTTCACAGTTTCAATGAGTTTAAGAAGAACATGTATGCCTTCATCAAAAGGTATCTCGTTCGAAGAATAAAGAGTAGAGTTCAATAAGGATCTTGTAAATGATGAAATGTTGCTAAAGGTTGTTGAAAGATTAGTATAGAGAGTTGGGTCTGTGACTTCAGCAGCAGCATTTAATAACTAAAATGAAAAATGAATTTATTAGGAAAGTGTATGAATTAATGAGGATGATATGAATTTACCTGTCTAGCCATAGCGACAATTGTAACAAGCTCCATTGCTTTTCTATCCTTCAAATCAACATTGCTAGCCAAGAAAGTCTTCAACTGCTTGAGTTGATTTAATGCATTTCTATAAGCATCTGCTGGCATTCTTTCAACAGAACATAAAATGTTAAGACAGGCTACTGTTTCAACGCTTTCAAATAAACTAAGAGAACCTTGTGTAATACCAAGAGTCTAACAATTATGAATAAGTAAATCTTTGTTTATAAGAAAAATAGCTGCATATATCTTACCACTTCTTTTTCAGGAATTAACTGATATAAATTATCTTGATAAATACTTGTACGCCAGACACGCTGATGGTACACTGTGGCAGCATCTTGTACCATACCAGACAAAGAGGCGTTTATTTTTTCAGCATCTATTCAATTTCAAACAAGATGTTAGGTACAAAAAAAAAAAAACGTAAAATTAAATTAAAAGTACCTTGTGTGTCCAATGTCCAAATTAAACGTTGATAAGGTACCATATCCAAAGGTGGACGTGACGATTTTTCAAAGGCAAACTTCTTAAATGATAGCATAAGATCTACTAGTTCTTGAAGACCTTGGGAAGATTCACACGCCAAAGTATAAAGACGAGCCATCAATTCCATCTCATTAACCAAACTACTGTAGTCATAGAGAGGAACAAGTGCAGTATCCCAATTAGTATCTCTTTGAACCTTCTCCTCTTCAGCAGAAGCCAACTCGAGCTCGCGATTAATATACTAATAAGTTATTAGTACTAAATTATTTAAGCTTTAAACTAAACATATATCTTACCTCTGGTAACTTTGAAAGAGACTTTTTGACTGCTTCAGCATTTAAAGTATCATTTTCATCGACAGCATATAATGTAGAGACACCCTCAACTAATGCAGCCTTTGCGTCGACCTTTGCAAGTAACACACGTGATTGAGGTGTCAATATTTCCTCTGAGTCAAACTGATAAACATTCATCGTAGTATTGATAGCTTGTAATTCAGATTCCAAATCGTGTAAAGATTCAGATGATAAGGTAGCTGGACAGAAGTATTTCCAAAGAGCCTTCATAGAGCGACTGGTGTTGAAATCAAAACCAGACATGATACCTTCAATGTGTTCAAATACTTGGTCCATCTGAGGGCTCTTGACTTGTATCATCAAGTCACGCTGAATTCTTAAAATAATCAATAGATTGTCAAGACTGAGGCTAGATTGCTGTGTCAAATTCCAAGCAAAGTCACGAGCATCAAGAATCTTACTAAATGTATTAAATGTCTATTACATATAAATATATAAACGAAGAATAAATTAGTATATTAAATTTTACTTGGTATTAGCAACACTTACCAATGAATCACATGTGTGATAATAGCCTTGGTTTAACAAGTTGAAGAAGCAAGACTTAACAGATTCAAAGAAAGGATAGAGTTTAGAAACCACTGGGTGAACCAATTGACTTTCCGTAAGGCGACCTTCGTGAAAACAATAAGATTGTTGAAGACTAGTCAAATGTCCAACCTTAAGACGCTGAGTAGCATTAGACATTGCTCTAGTGGCATATTCTTGCTTATACAAACGTATTAAAAGTGAGTAAGCCTCAGCTGTATATTCTAGAACAGGTGCAGGTGGTCTTTCATGATGCTCAAATTTGAGTCTAGAGTATTCCATGTACAAAGGATGTCCCTGGAGTTCTCTCAAAAGATAACCCAAGCGTTCCAAAACACTAGTCTTTTCTTCAGTAGTTTGCTGTGCTAAATAACTCAACCAGCGGAAGGCTAAGCCAACATATTCAGAAGAAAGCTGCTCCAAGAAATAATCGCCGGCTATGTCTATCTTTCGTAAAGAGTCTTCATCCTGTACGTCAACTGTTTCAACCAAATGAACTAAATAAGCACTTTGTAATACAATTCGTGCTAATGCAGAATCGTCCTGGAAGAGTTGGCCACCCAACAATAAAGGACAGTTTGTAGGAGAGAACATACTTTGTAGTAATTCTTCTTTGACATTAGATTCCAAAAGGCTCTGCAACTCCTCTGGTGCTTCTTTTATATCAACAAAGACCTGGAAGAAAGATTCCGAGATAGCATCGCTAAGTGAAATACCACGCTGCAAGCGCTCCACCATATAAGTGGCAAACATCAAATAATCACGTACATTTTCAGATTTAGTGAAAAGCTTTCGTTTGGCAGTAGCACTTTCTTGTAGCTGATTCAAAGTAAGAGGTAATTGAGGACCGCGAATACCTAAAGCATTAGCAAGCTTTGTCACATCTTGTTCGTTCTTATTCCAGTTGGAATCAACCAGTGAAATTTCAATACCACGGTTACGCATAGCACGAGAAAGTTCACCATGTTGAGGATCAACAGTCATGAACATACGGAAGTTAGGATGCGGCTTAATAACCTTGACTTGACCATCGACAAGACCTCTTTCGTTGACCATTAAGACACCATCGTTTTCAAACAAAGGGTTGAGACGATCCAATACAGAGGGGTTACACATGTTGGCATTGTCGATAAGCAACCAGTGTCCCTTCTCTAAAGCATTGATCAAAAGACCATCAATCCATTCGAATTTACCAGCTACTGAATCCTTCTCTAAGGCTTGGAGTTTTTCAATAGAGACATTAATGGCGGCAATAGCTTCAGGTGCATCCTTATCAATGACAGCGGCAGAAGATAAACATTTCAAGACATTGGATATAAGTGTATAATCGAACTTTCCAGATTCAGAGTTGCTATTCATATGTTGTCTACTTTCCAAGGTATACCAAGCATCGTTTAATTGACGAACTAACTGCAAAACAGTGGGGAATTGTTCATGCTCAGGACTAAGACCAGTCAAGTGCATCAACAAATTCTTCGAAGCACGGCTACTCATTTGAGAAAGCTGGTCCATGGCAACCTGACGATGACGATTCAAGTCAACTTGTTCAAAACCACCTAACAATTCCATTGTATCTACACTATTATTCATGGCAAATTCTTCTAATCTATTACCAGTCATCTTACTCAAAAGACGAACAAGAGAAGTTTTTCCAGAGGCAGAGGGACCAGTAACGATTGTCATCCAACCTGATTCGACACATTTCATAGATGCTTCTAAAGAAGGCAAAAATGATTGAAGGATGTGATCTTGATGCTCAAACACGTCAATGGCACTCTCCGATTGTTTTCTAGCAAGACTAGAGTGACCAATAGAAAATTGAGTTGGAGATACATCATAGCTAGGTCTCTCAGGTTTCTGATACTTCACACTGAATACTGATTCGAATAACTGAACAATCTTTACTCTATCTTCATGTGTACGCATACGCTGCATGTAAATGGTATCAAGATACTCTGCAGGATCAGTGACATGGTCTTTCTGCATCAATTCCAGCCAACGGAATACATCACGCAAGTTAAACTCCCAAGGTGAACCCTTTCTACCAAAACTGCAACGGATCATAGTTTCTTCATACATTTGATTATTAAATTCAATCATTTTAGCCATAGTAGCAGGTTCGAATTCAGGGAAGAGGTGAGAACAAATAAATAAGAGATCATCACTACTAAGCTGTTCGACATAAACTTGTGTGAAACGATTTACGAATGATTTAGGGAGACCTTTACGACCACCACCTTGTTGGAGTGGGTTCTGAGCACCAAACACACGGAATTCTTTATCGCAAAAGAATTCGCGATCTAATTCAGGAATATAAACGGCACCACGATGATCCAAACAAGAATTAAGGCCTTCCAATACAGACTGGGAAGCTAAATTCAACTCATCAAGTAAAACCCAATCACCGGCTTTCATTGCTTGAAGGAAAGGAGCATCGCGCCAAGCAAATTCACCACTGTTACCTCCTTCAACAGGTAAATCTGAACCAAACAAGTCCATCAAATCTGTTTGCTCAGAAAGATTGATACGAACAAGGTTATGACCAGAAGCAGCAGCCAAGGCAGAAATAAGACTTGTTTTACCAACACCAGGACTTCCTTCTAATAGAATAGGCTTCTTGAGTTGCATAGAACGAATGACACGCATAGCATTATCAGATGTAGTTGGGGCAAGTAATGTAAATTTGATATCTGCTTTAGCCAAAGGTCCACGAGGGATTTCAAATGGACCAATAGCAAAACGACCACCACTCATTTGTACTTTATCTCTAGTCTCACCCAAAATATCAACTTCTGAAGCCTTGGATTGACCAGACAAATGACGAAGACACTTGAGTCGGAAATCTTTTAGTGTATTACCAGCTAAGAAAGAGCCTGAAGAACCATGTGATCCAAGACCATCGAGTAATACTAAGCATCCACCGTGTGCAAATGCTAGTTCAGGAGAGAGACCGGTTTCAACAGCAACGTTTGTGAATTTAACCCATGACAAAATATCACGAAGAGAAACCACTGTACGGCTTTGACCTAAAGCTTGACTGTACCAAGAAATAAAATCTAACATTTTTCCACTAAATTCGGTCAAACTAGGATGGACCATCTGCTCCTTGATAATAGACAAAAGATCTTCACGATCAGTAACAGATGGTACCCAAATCTCTGTAAAGCGATTACGTAAAGCAGGTGAAAGCTCCTTTTTACCATAATCACCACCAGGATTCATTGTCGCAAGGAACTGGAAGTTAGCATGACCATATAATTCTTCGATTTGACTACCACCTTTTTCGGCCAAAACCAGTAAGCGACTTGGTTCTAAAACTGAATTTAAACGTTCAAGTACTGAATCGTCAGCTAGTGATATTTCATCAAGTAAAAAGAGATGTCCCTCTTTCATTGCCTGTACCAAAGGACCGTCATGCCACTCAAATAAGGCCTGTTGATCATCCTCTTCCATACGATTACGTACAGGTCTTTGCCCGCCAAGTAAATCACCAGTTTCTGTGTTTTGGTGACAATTTACAATATGTAATTCACGATTATAAGTCTCGGCCAACATTTGACACACAGTAGTTTTACCACAGCCGGTATCACCAACCAAAAGAACAGGTTCATTGTATTTGAGACAACGTGCTACTAAACTGAATAATCTACGCATTGCCTTTGTCCAAACAAGCTTGGTCTCCTCACCGCTGTCCTCAGCCTTCTTTTTAAGGATGGCATCATAAATTGAAAACTCGTCAAGTTTTGTACAGTCATACATAACTAGCTCGTCAAGTTGGACTTTCATTACTTGCTCCAATACCTGTTTAACCACTCTCTTTTCTTCTGGTTTACGACATCTTTCTGCCAATAGCATATAACCATTCTCGGCCAATTCTTGATAATCGTTAGACTCACGACCAGCCCAACGGAAAAGATCACGAAGAGTGATGAAACCATGTTTTTGTTCAAAAATACGTGTGCTCTGTCTACGCTCCATCAATTCCTTGTAGACCTTGACTAATTTTTTACAGTAAGAAGGAGCAATAGCACATCTTCTAGACAAAATGGTCTCTAATTCTTCCTCAGGTATATCATCAAAATGAAGTTCCAAGAAACGATTACGGAAAGCACGAGAGAGAGCCTTTCTACCACCATAAAGACCAGCAGGATTTTGAGTAGCAAAGAGCATAAAATGAGGATGAGGTTTCACAATTTCTTGTGTTTCAGGAATAAGTAACTCACGATTGTCATCTAAAAGACGATTGAGTGCTTCTAAAACATCACTAGGAGCAAGATTGAGTTCATCTAGAACAATCCAGTAGCCTTTACGAAGAGCCTCTACCAGGACACCTTCTTGGAATACAAGCTTGCCTTGACTGTTCGAAACATAAGTACCAAGATACTCTTGTAGATCAGTATGCTCATGATTGTTAATACGAACAAAGCGATGACCAGTCTTCTTTGCCATGTATTCTACCATACTTGTTTTACCAGCTGACGTAGGACCTTGAATCAACACAGGGAATTTACGTGACATAATTACACGAGCCAAGTTATAAAGCTTGATCTCAACTGATTTAGTAATGATATAGCGTGTATCTTCTTGAGGAGGGAATTGTCCTTGTTGCAACCAGAAATAGCCAAACTGAATGAAATCATCAGCAGGTTGGCGGGGAATTTGTGTAGTCAAATGAGTAGGGTTTTTCACACCTTTAAGAATAGTACTGTCAATCAATTTACGCATAAGCTCTTCACTTTCTTTATCAAGCTGAGTCAAAAAGGTCATGGAAAAGCCTTCATATAATGAGCGACGTAAACCGTAAACAGGTGAAATCTGAACTACATAGGTCAATGCTCGTGCTAAAGTACGCATACTGAAGTGTGGGCGTTGATTGGCACCATCGACAATCTTGTGCTGAGCTACTAACTTCTTGGCCTCGGTATAGAATTGAGCCACATCATCATAGGCACGTTCATCACCTGCAGCAATACCAGCAAGATACTGTGTTACAATCTGTAATAAATCATCATATCGTGCATCAGGAGGATGAACATAAAACTCGGTGAATCTATTACGTAAACCGGGTGGGAGATCTCGTTTACCAACATCTGTTGCAGGATTCATACAAGCAAATAGACGGAAGTTAGGATGTCGCTCGATGGGTTTAACATCACCCTTCTCAGTTAACAAGAGAGAGCCGTGAGCATCTTGAAGCAAACCAGAAAGACATTCCAATGTTTCTGTAGTAGCCAAGTTGATTTCATCCAGTAAAATCCAGTCACCATTTCGTACTGCCTTGACTAAAGCGCCTTCCATAAAGTTGAACACAAATTTATTTTGAGACTGAACTTGTTGTACTTCAAATTCTTCAACATGTTTAGCAAATGTTTTCCAGTTATTACGAAGTAAAGGAGATGATGTTTTTTTATTCTCCACATTTTGTTCAGCTTCGAACTTTTGCTGTGACATTTTGACGGCTTGTTTTAATAGAGTGACAAACTGGGTCCATTTCTGGTGTATGAAGGTCTTATGAACCATTTCCAAGAATTTTCCATTTTTCTTTACTGAGAATGTTTTTTCAAATAATCGCTCGAAATCTTCTTTTAGTGGAATAGCCAAGACTTTACCGTCTACTGGTTTAAATCCACCCAATAAATCTGAACTGTCGGATTGCTGAGAAAGATTCACAACCACCAAATTTTGATGAATCATATCAGCTAAATGTTGTACTACAGTCGTTTTACCTGTACCAGTTTCACCCACTAATAAGACGGGCTCTGTAAGATGAATACAAACAGCAATTCTTTCCATTAGTCGTAAAGCATGACCAGTTGTAGCAAAAGGACGTTTCTTCTCACGTTTAATCAATGCTTTTTGCTGCTTCTGTTTACCGGTGGCTGCAATAGAAGAAAGGTTGACACGACCAATACGAACTGTAGAATCGTTAACATCTAAAGTAGGTCTATACTGATCAACGTGATTTCGTACTAATTCTTTAGAGATCTGAAGCGGTTCTCCTAACGATTCCAATACTGTCATCCATACTGAATAGTCGGAAATCATTCCACAGAAACAATCATTTGCTTCATCAAAAATATCTTGGCGTAATGATATATCCATTCCAACCGAACTATTGTCATGCAACTTGTCGCCGATAAGGATGTTGATACGGTGACACCATTTCATTAAATCACGAGTAGATAAGAAACGACCCATAGTTGAAGTGCTTAGTGCTGAGAAGTTGGGATCCTGATACATACCAACCATGGTTTGAAATAACTGCATAATATGAGGAGCAAAATCGCCAATATGTACAAACTTACTACGCACAACAAATTCCAATTCTTCGATAGAGAGAGGGTCAACATGCACACGAGTCCACAAATTAGCACCAGTCATTAGCTCACCTCCACGAGAGCTTGTTCCCTTACCAGAGCGTGTAGGAACAAAAGAGCGTGTACCAAATAATTGAAACCCTTCATTTGCCTTTATTTTCTCACCACGAGAAGGAATAAAAAGTTGTCTAGTTTCTAGTAAAGGTAAAAGAACGGAAAGAACTTCTGCAGGTGCCACATCAATATCCTCAATCAACACCCAACGACCTTCAAGCACAGCTGTAGTCAATACACCCGCCTGCCAACGGAATGAACCTGGTGTTGAAGTAGACACATAAGTACCTAACAACACCTTGGGATCTGTCTGATCTCCCAAATGAATCTTGACCAAATCAGCACCTCTTCCTGTACGGCAAGCCAATTCCTCCACAATACAGGTCTTACCAGCACCTGTCACACCTTCCAATAAAGTAGGCGCACCGATAGAGAGGGCTAAACTGACAGCATGTAAATTACGAGTTGTAGTTGGCGTTGATACAAGTTGAGGATCGTAATAATGAGCGTCTGAAGCAGTGACTGTTTTTGGCACAAGTACACCACATAAATTACAAGTAAGTTGTGAAAGATCGCTTTCGGATAATGCGCCTTCAACAGGAATATAATTGTTGTTTAAATATGTGATCTGTTCGCTAGCTATTCTTTGCTGCTCGTATAAACTATATCATTTTTTTTTCATTATTACTATTTATTAATTCATTAAATCTTCTTCATCAAATATCGACATTACCTAAGAAATCTTAAATCCACTTTGTTTTCATCGAGAAAAACATACAAAGGTTCTTCAGAGTTATGTTGTAAGCCGATAATAGCTATTAAAAGTGATTGTATTTGAGCATCGTTTAAACCGTAAACTTTTGAAAGAACGAGAACTGCAAGATAACGAATGCAAGGATTAGGAAAACGAAGTAATTGAACAAGAGGACCCCAGTTCCAAATAGAAATAAAAGTAGGTAATGAAAAGGATAAAAGTCTATAAGTTGTTAATAATAAATCTTGAAGTTGAGTAGCTGTTGTATCATCAACCTAAATATTCGAGTGTCAGTGTTTAAACCATATCCCTTTTTTTCCTTTTATGTTTTATTTGCTTTGTTTTCTATTACCTCGGCCATGTTTAATTGATTTAATCTTTCGAATAATGAAGTAGTATGGGTAAAATATGTTACAGCCAAGCTATACAAGATAAATAGAAGAGTTAGCCTTATTTCTTTTTTTTTTTTTTACTA
>VCJD01005452.1:49799-60385 GCA_024140245.1 Backusella tuberculispora | reverse complement strand
GATGGAGAATATGGATGCATGGTGTTAGTATATGGATTTTTTTTTTTTTTTTTTTTAAAAAAAGATGACATTAACACTTTAACACTGTATTGTACAGAACCGGACTATCATCAATACTCGACTTCTCTGACCATTCCCGAGACGCACAAAAGTCAATAAGCAATCAATATGACCGGAAATTATTTAATGACAACTATAAAGAGAAATATACAACAGTTGATGAATTTCTAGATAAAACAGTTACTATGAATTGAGATATTGCACATAAGGTAGTTTTTACTTATTTTAAGTAAAAAAATGTTGACGAGGTTAATTGCGTAGAGTGCACTATGGGAAATTTTAGCTGGGTTTTAAAAAAAATAGTGGCAGTGCCGTGGAATTGTACTGGAATTGACAGAAAAAAATGGCAATTCCAGTAAAATGTCACTTTGACATGAAATTGCCACTTTTTTTTGAGTCTTTTTAGCTTAAAAAGAGTCCCATATACAATTAAAAATGGTGGAAATGTAGTGGAATTGCCACGGAATTGCCATTGGGTGGTGGAATTGCCATGGAATTGACATGGAAATGACAAATTTGTCGGAGAAAATTTCCCATAGTGGTACAGTACGCGCTCTGGATAAGGGCAGCTTTTTGGCGGGAATTTACTCTTATCGAGAGCCTGCGACTTACGTTAACAATAGTCATAAATAATCACACAGTCTCTACAAAGACAATCGCAATACTCTTATCGAAGAGCACTCTTATCCAGAGCGCCTGCCGTATATCAAAATATTGCTTTGACTGGTCTCTGCTCATTACCGGGACAACGTGTACTATTTCTTGCTTGTACTTGGATGCAAATAGCTTATACATAAATATACCAAAATCCGATTTTAGTCTTCCAGCAACCATACTTGAACTCTCCGAAGCTATTGATATTTCAAAACATCTCTTCACTCCTCACTCTCAGAAGGGAAATATTCTTCATGGCAGATTTGGTCCAAAGCGAAACGACCAAGCCTCTATCAATTATTAGTTTGTTTGGAAGACCTAAACAACACCTTCCCTTCACTGAAAAGTTATTTTGGAGAAGAGATGCCTATTACCCTCCTCCCAAAGGAATAAAATTTGTTCAGCCCAAAAATTTATTTGGCTTCCCCCCCCCCCGCAGAATCAATTTTAGAGCAATTGACAGCTCCGAGAAGACTTACACCCTACATTGTAACGATAAAACTGACGAGGGTTTTGATGAGTTTGACTGGATAAAACAACAAGATGGATGGTATAATGTTAAGACCAAGTCTCATTCTAGTACATCCCTTATGACTCTGACGATGAAGATTAACTGATTTATTATTTCTTACTTTTTTACTCCAGTAAAAAGTGTTCTTTTTTTCTTTTTTTCTTACATTTGTATTGTTAATAAAATCACTTTACTGATCATCCGTAAATTTCATTGGATTACAAGATTTTTTTATTGGTGGCACCAAGCTTTTTTTTATTTTTAGCTGTTAATTTTTGTATTTTTAAACGCAAAACACTGTACCTTTTTTGAACTGAATTTAAGAGCCGTTTTGTATGTGTGTGTGTGTGTGTGTACATATCTAAAAAAGACGTCATCTTTTTTATACTAGAATGGACATAATAGGAAAAAAAAAATCAGATAAAATTTTTGTTTGGAAAAAAAAATAAAAAAAATAGGTCCCAGTTATCAGATTTTCTTTTCCGATTAATTTTATATATAAAACAATAGTGATGGATATCATACAGCACTTGGATAATTGGCTTACTTCCGAAAAAACTGAAGTTGATCCTTCTCTCGTTGCTTACTTGCTATTATGTAAATAACAAATCAGCTTTGTCATTTGCTGAACAACTCCTTTTTGCTCATGTTGTCTTTGCTCATTATAAACTATTTTTTATTTTATTTAGACACCACAAAAAATGTGACAGGCCTAATTGATATTCTCGGTCACCTTGAGGTCTTTTTAAATAAATACAACTATACACGTAGAGACAATTGTAAATAATATCAATAATCTATGCTACATATATATATATATATTATATGCTTAATATAAGCTATGTTTTATATAAATCATGATTGTTACATATAATAATAATAATAATGTTATATAATATTATATTATAGGTATTGACCTATTAGCCCAGCTAGTAGTACCAAGTCAGTCCACTCTAGATACTCAGACTAGTAAATAGCAATAACAATAACAATATCCTAGACCAATAACAACAAGAAAAAAACAATAATTGACAACTCCTTTTATTATTTCTTTCATAGTCAATAGTATTATTCGTTTCCTAGACAACGTACTTGACCCAGCCAACTCAAATTCAACAAAATGCGTCGACATTTTATACGTTCTCATGAGTACAGATTCAATTGAATCTCAAGGTGTTCTAGACTTGTGCAATGTGTAAATTATCTATAGTGTAATAATTATCATGGAAAGGAAAAATACTAACTTTTACTCATCTATTTATAAAGTTTGTTCACCAAGATAAGAGCTCAAAAGTCACCTCAACAAGCCCGTTACAAGATATTTAGTCTATTATTAAAGGCAGCCAACCAGTGTTCCAATGGTAAAGTGATAGTGTATTTATTTTTATATTTATATTATATTTATAAAACACTAATAAAAAATATTGTTTTTTTTTTAGACCTTCAAAGTTCAAAGATCAATTTTGTAGAAGAATATATTAATCAAATGGATGGTGAGAAAGATCCTCGTAATTTATTATTAGCGTTTGAGCTAGTACGTATTATTATTGATAAGTTCGATATATCAAGCCATATTGAAGTAAGTTTTAAGAAAATGAACATTAAGTAAAATAGGACGTATATTTATATTGAAATTTATATTAACTTTTTTTTTTACCTAGGATTTATTTGATGTTGTATTTTGTTATTTTCCGATCAGTTTCATTGCACCATCACAAAGTGATAGTTTGGGCATAACAACATCTGATTTAAAAGATAGTTTAAGACGTTGTTTGGCTGCAACTCCTTATTTTGCTTATTATGCTACTCCACTCTTAATTGAAAAGTTATTATCGACAACAGGTAGTGCAAAGAAAGATGTAATGGAAACAATTAGTTTATGCACACCTTCTTATGGTGCGCATGCTATATTACCACATGTTAAGGAGTTATTTGAAGCACTTACAGTAGAAGTAAGTCCATCTCTTGCTTAATAATATCATTATAATTACGTATACATAGTTAAAAACTTACATATTTAATATATAGATATTTAAAAATACAGATCAAGCCATAGTCGATATTTCTCTTCAAACTATTCATAATGTAGTGGCAACACTTGGTACAGGAATTAGTATTGCAAACATTCGTGATCCTGTTGAGAAATCTATTGACTCACTATTGAACTTGTGTCTTGAGAAATTGAAAGAACCCGAACTGAAGGATGCTAAACCTGCTTCTTATATTTTGAGAGCTGCAGCCTCAGCTTCTGGTAAATATATACAGATTGTTCATAAAAACCAAAGTTTGAATTCCGTATATATGTATATTAATGTCTAAATAATAGATCCTGCTTCAACATCGATTTCGCATGCGACTATTCCTTTGCTCTACAACCAATTTAAATTGACTGATCCTTCATTTAGACAAAAAGCAATTCTTGATATATTAATTGAATTATTGGTGGCAAGCAAAACACTTTATGGATCTGTTGAAGATTCTGGTTATGGTTAGGATAAAGAGAGAAAGAAAAATGTCATGCTTTCTTGGTCGTTTTGAAACTAAATTCATCATCTTTATATATGTATAGATCGTGATTTTCAAACACCATTACTTTCTTATAAACAAGAAGTATTCCAAATGGCTATTATGGTATTGGTAGAGTCAGACCATCTAGATACATCATTAAGAGAATCAAGTTTAGTTGCTATTCGCGAAATGGTATTGATGAAGCATTTCTTGAAGAAAGACGAGGTAAATGCTCTAGCTTTTTTTTTTTTTAAAAAAAAAAGTGTCAATCGATAATAACAAAACTTTTCATATTTTAGTTAGATATAGTTGTCAGTAACCTTACACGTCAGCTAATGCATCAAGTTACAAGGCTTCTGTAAGGATAAATACACTTGTATATACGTATAAGAATAAATTAACATTAACATTAATAATATTATTTATATATGTAGACCACTTTCATTATCGATACTAGAAACGATTACAAAACTATACCCGGAATCTATCAAAAAACATACAATTCCAATCCTTCTCAAAGAAATCTCAAATGCAACAACGAGTAACGTTTCTCCTTCTTTTTCTTCTTCTTCTTCATTTGATATTATCAAGGTGCTTTGCTCTCATCCTGTCAATTTTAAAGTGATCATTACACCTTATTTAGAAATATTGAATCAGGCTCTGTTAAAAAATAATGTTAATAGCAACGCACATCAGATTGCTTCTACTTTACTCGATATCTATTCAAGTGCTGTGAAGGATTGTACAATATTGGAATATGCACAGGAAATTTTAATACCAAAGATCATTCGTCATTGCTTTAATTCAATTTATAAACAGAAGGATGCTTGGGTATTGGATAATAAAATAGTGGAGGTTTTTTCAATGATGACGGCTATTACTATTAGATTATCTACATCAAGGTTTGCTATATATTATGGGATGTGTTGAATTACTATTAACCTTTTTTTTTTTCACATATATTAGTATTCAAAGTCAATTCTTAACTTCTATGTCTAATTATTTTGTTAATGGAGAAATACCTGATACAATTCCTAATACATCATCATCAAATTCCATTACACTGAGTATATTTGAACCTTATAATGTAAGTTATTATTATCATTGTCCTTGTGTTTAAATCAAGCAACTTAAAAGGTAGTTTATATATATATTTAGGGAGTTGATGATATGGATATTACACTACTTTTTGCAGCTGTTATTGGTAACTGTAATAAAGATGTAAGTTTATATCTTTTATATAAATGTCAAAGAAAATAGGCATATTAAATTATTACTCTTAGGTTAAATTACCAACGACAGATCCGACTTTATTCTTGAGTGATATGACAAAGGCTGCTTTAGAAACACCATTAGCAACAAAAAGATTAGCACTAGCAAAAATAATAGCATCCATTATGAATAAGTGGACCAATGGTAAAAAAAAAAAAAAGAAAGAAAAAAGAAAGACAAGGGAGAGGGGAAAAGAGATTTATATGGAAACAATAACACGTATACATAAATAGAAATACCGGTGCCATGTATTAAGAAAATAACTGATGAATACTTGATTCCAATTATTAACAATGGTAATTTAATTAATAAGAAATCAGCGCTTATAATACTTGTTTGGGTAAGTTCCCTTTTTTCTTTGTTATATATAAACATATTATTTATATTAATAATAATACTAACGGTAACCTTCTTTTCTCTCTCTCTCTCTTTACAGATTATAAAAGCACTTGTTACAAAAGGTCATGCATTTGGTTTTGGATTATTAGAGTATTTACTAAGCCAATGTGGTACTAAAGATTTGGGAAAAGATGCTGCTGAAGGATTTAATATAATCTTGAGTCAAGTTGAATTGATATTAAACAAAGCCTCCCATGCTATTGTTTCAGTGAGTAATAATATTATGATTCATAAATAAATATTAACATGTATTTTTTTTATAGCTATTGTATAAACAAAGAGTTTTTAATAGTTGCTTTATTGATTTGATACATGAAACCGAAGGATTTAATATTTTAGAACCAGGTAAATATGTACATTTATCATATACATATGGATATTTACTAGATAATAACAAAATAAATATATAGGTGTAAAGAAAAATTATTTGTTTGCTTTGATCTATCTATTACAAAATGTTCCTAATCAAATCAGAATGGCAGAACTTCCAAGGGTAAAAAAAAAAATAAAAAAATAAAAAAATAAAAGAAAAAAGCAATATATAACATCAGTACACATCTAACATACGTCTATATAGCTTATGCAACCAATTATAACAGCACTATCATCAGAAGACGCCAGTCTTGTTATACCAACACTTTCAATTTCCCAAGAGACAATCCAGCGTTCTCAGGAGACAGTGATTCATCATTTAGGTTCATTTATCCATGCATTATTAAGATTGACGCGATTCCGTAGTATGGTCAGTGTCCGTATTAATGCATTGGAATGTTTGGGTAGCCTTGTCATAAATGGTAAGGCCGAAACACTTTCTCCTTTCCAACCATCGGTTATTAAGGAGCTGGCAACTGCATTGGATGATAAAAAAAGAATTGTTCGCAAACAGGCAGTCTCTTGTAGAGAAAAATGGTATGATTTTTTTTTGTTACAACAGAGAGAGAAAGAGAGAGAGATTTTTGTATTAAATATTTTATTATTGTTACTATAGGTACACTATTAGAAAATAAGAAAAAGATACAGTATTTATATACATATATATAACAAAAGTATGCGTTTACAAACAAATTCATTTCATCCACTTTATATGAAAAAAAAAAAGTACACTTTATGTCCTCCCCCTCTTTTATATATATCTATTATATCTTAATATATCGTAATAGATATTATGATATTTTTTAATGACTTCAAATATTCCACTTGTAATGTAAACATATATGACAACGCTAACCCCCTACTCTATTATATTCTCTTTTTCTTCTATATATAAAAAATATTTCTTATTTCTTTTCTTTTCTTTTCTTTTATGTATATACGTTTTTAGCTCATGTACATTATTTAATGTGGGTTGTTTAATGTTTAAACTGAATTATCTTGTGCTTATTATAACAAAATACGAAATATATAAAGTCTAGAGATCTCTAAAGCAGTTTCTAATTTCAACTCCAAAATTTTTTACTCTATGATAATTTTCTTGAGTATAAGAAAGCTTACTTATTTGATCAGCTTATTTTATATGATGGAATAAAGTTTTTACCTTTTTCCATATGTTTACTATTTTTTTTATTATTATTATTTCTCTTCGAGGTAATCATTCACACTTTTTTTTTGTTATATCCACTCAGAAAAACCGAGACACTGTATACAACTCACGTGTAAACACGAGATACCGTAAACACTTGTACTAAACTTTCATATAATAAACTCTCTTTTTTTTTTCTTGAACCAACGAATAATCAACCGGCGTAGTGTGTATGAGTGTGTATACATGTGTTTTTATAAATAAATAGAATATATCTTGTTATATTCTGCTATTTTTTTTTTCATACTATTTTTCTGTCTTTGTCTTCTTCTTCTTCTTCTTCTTCTTCTTTTTCACCACATTTATTTATAAACATATACACGTAGAGCTCCTATCTAAAAAAAAAAGAAAAAAGAAAAAAGAAAAGTGATCATTTTTAAATATTGATAAATGTCGAAAAACCAAATTTTTCTTCTTTTTCCGATCAACTTTAATCAGTTCACGTTCAATTTTAACAATACAAAAAATAAATCGAGGATGAAATGGCATATGGATGTTTCGAAATATATATTGGTTTTTCATATTCTATAAAAATAATAATACTAAATTCAAGATTAAAGGTAATATGAGCTATATATAGTTCTTGCTTTGATGTTGCCTATTAAGCTATATATATAGTAAAAAGTATATAAAAGGGGAAAATCTTACTATTTTTTTTGTTTTCTTTTATCTTTCTTACATATTAACTTTTCTTCTATTATATATAATAATAACAATAACAACACCAATAATAATAATAATAATAATGATACCATTTTATATTTTATTTACATTTCTGCTCCTTATTCATTCTATTCATACATATCCTCTATCACCTCCTCAAGAGCAAAAAAGTATGTTTGTCCAGCTCGATGATAGTAGTGGATTACAAGACACTATACAAAGTGTTATTGATTTTTACGAGGGTATCGTTGACACAAGCTTAAACACAGACAGTGAGGAGCTTTTACTGAACCTGATTCATCTACCAAAACAAAAATTAAATCGTGTATTAAAAACGCAGATTGAATTGCTTGGTTTAAATGAAGTCCCAGGTAAATTGTTGTCAAGATAGAATGGATACATTGCCACTTTTTTTTTTTTTTACTAATTTTAGTTTAATATAGACAAATCAATTTCTAGAGTATCTGTTATTATAGGAAGTCACGTACAAGAAATGAATAGTTACATTTATGATTTAGTCGAACCTTTAGTCCAACAACAACGGTGGGAATTCATAAATAATGAAGGATTGGTTTCCATTTTATCTACCTTTCATAGTAATATGGAAAAATTACTATTTAATGAAATTCAGCAATATCAATTGATTGAAAAGATCAAACGAGATATTCAATCATTGACAAGTACAACAAGATCTAGTTGGATCCATAGATTATTTACCAGATTATTACAAGAAGCAGGTGAAGAAGAGACAAGCTCAGTTTTGAAAGGGGATTTTCTGAAACAGTATCTTTCTGAGCTAGGAACAAATCTATTAATGGAATTTCATATTCAGTTCTATGATTTTCATACCAGGATTCAACTTGAATTATTTTAATCTTACTACTACAATACTTTGCACTTTCTTTTTTTCTTTTTTTTACATGTATAACTATTCCCTTTACATCATTATCATCATTATCATCATTTATGTATATAATATTAATAAACAAATAAATAAAAATATTGTTAACTTACTCATTCACTCTATCTTTATCAATATACATCATAGTATTAGTAATAATAGTTCGTTTTAGCTTGTCCTTAAGGTTTTTTGCTTCTAAAAATAATGATGAACTTTATAGCTTTATAAAAAAAAAGTCAAAGCAAAGTTATTTTTAGTACTAGAGGCAGTAGCAAGATTGCTCAACTGTTTTAATTGGCTCATTTTTTTTTCTTTTTTTGACAGATATTAATATTAAAACGTGTTATATACATAATACAGTGTTGTTTTACTATTGATGACAGCATAGACATAAGTATTTTAAAGTACAATAAGCAAGGCTATTTACATTTTACCATATTTGTACAGTAATAAACATTTAGTTTTCTTTGTTACTATAGTACAGTTTATAAAAGTCATTTTAACATCTTGAATTCTACGAACTGAAGTCATTAAATCTACGATAGATACGTCACTCTTTTCCTCTTTTACACTCTATTATATATACGTGTTTATCGTTCTCCTTCATATATCTGTTCAGTTATATATAAAGTCCTTAAAAAAGAGGGGATTCATGTAATATGTCTTAAAACGTAACTGGTTATATATATAACAAGAGCGCCCCATTTCAATTTTAGTATTCGTGCTATAGGGAAATGCCGTTTATATATGAAAAATGTCCTTTGTAACTATGGTACCCTCATAAGAATCCTATATTGTCCATTTCTAATAAACTTTTCCTTCTTCTTCTTCTTATCATTATTATACAGTACACTTTCAAAGAATATTCTTTTATTATTTATTTTATATAAAACGTACAAGATAATAGTCACATTTTCTGTTCATACACATACGTATTTTTAAGAAATTGACAGCGGCAAAGACATAAGAAAAGCTTCAAAAAATACTATGCGTTTTTAAAACTCCGTGTTTTCTGGCTATTTTTTTTTCAATAGAAGCCAAGGAACTTTTGCTTTTTACTATCTCTCTTTTCTTTTCTTTTTTTGATAATAACAAAAATAAATAAAAACATTGTATGACTTTCGGAACCGACTTAAAGGTAAGTCAAGCAAAACTACTATTACTGTTTACATTATATTAACAAATACCTACATAAAAAAAGGACCAAGTACCTTCTATTCTAAGTTATGTCAGCGATGGCATTCAATCACTCACACAATTTCGTAATTTCATAAAAGACAGAAATGCCATTGAACGTGAATATGCCCAAAAACTAGATCACTTGACACGAAAATACAAGTCCAACAGTGCAAGTAAACACAAGTTGAATATAAATGAAAGTACACAAGACGAATGGGATTGGAAGGATAATTCAAGGTAAGAGTAATCTCCTCCTCCTACTCCTTCCCCTCTTATCTATTATTTTTCCTAAAACACTTTATTTAATTTATTCTCTATATAGCACTTCTTCAGCTGCTTGGTATAGTTTATTAAACCAAACTTCTTTGGTTGCAAAAGGAAGATTGAAATTATCAGACGACATAAATAGTTTTGTAATAGAAAATTTAAGAGGACATTCGATAAGAAAAGATGATGCTAGGAAAAAGGTTAATATATAAAGATAATAGTCTCTCTCTCTCTCTCTCTCTCTAGTATGTGATATGTATTAAACATATATATAAAAGTAGCATTCTGCTTTTTATCAAAAGTTAAAAAGTGATCGGGATAAAACATATGCAGAGAAAGACAAGGCAAAGCAGTTATATGATGAAGTATGTGCAGAAATCGAAAATTTAAAGTTGAAATTGAGTAAAACGAGCGGAGATCATGATAAGGTAAGCTTAGTATATATGAACTTGGCAATTCTTTTCTTCTTCTTTTTTCTTATCATAATATCTTGGCGGTAATAGATTCAAAGACAACTGGATGCGGCTTATTTTGATTGTGAAAATAAAAAGGTAAATATAAGAAAGGAAGAAAAAAACCCCGGAGGGAAAAGT
>VCJD01005452.1:25752-44613 GCA_024140245.1 Backusella tuberculispora | reverse complement strand
TTTTTTTTTTTTTTTTTTTTTTTTTTTTTTTTTTTTTTTTTACTTGCAAGGTTTTCCAATCAAACACTGGTAAACACCCAAGAGATTTGCTTATATGTTCATATTACCTTCTTCATTTAATTATAAAACTTGTTATTTAAAAAAAAAAAGTTTCTATATACTGGCATAATAATTAACTTTCATTCCTTTGTTTTCATCATAAATATCTAACGCTTGGAATTTATTACATTTAAAACAGAAGCATTTAATTGAATACTCAGAAAATTTGATAAGAAATTAGAATTTTTTTTTTGACAGAAAAGAGGAGTGTGGTGTGAATAAGAAGAAATGCATTTTTTATAGAAAAGTAATAATAATAATTAAAATAATAAATGAATAAAATAATAAAGAAAAATGAATTTCTATTAGTTAAGGAAGAAAAACAATCTTTCTCTTTTTTTCTGTTCTTTTTTTTTTGTGAGATGAAAGGAAATGATGAAGGAGTGGGTAACACCAGGTCACCCTATTGCATTTTGTTTTGTTTTGTTTTCTTTTTTAAAAAAAAAGAAAGAGAAAAATGTATATGTATAAAAATGCGTTTAAAAAAAGAAAAAGAAAAAGATGACTTATTGGTGCTTAGGCTTAATACCCAAAGTCTCAGCTTCAATCTCTTCAGCATCATAAGCCTGGCGAGCCATCACCTTTTGATCATCACGCTTAGTCTTGACGTATTGTTCATCAGTGGGTTGACGATGAGAGTTGCCCAAACGATCCCAGAAAGTGAAGTACTGACCATAATTGTAATTGAAGTAAACGTGGTGTACAAAGTGATGTGCACTGGTATT
Source organism: Backusella tuberculispora (assembly GCA_024140245.1). Taxonomy (NCBI): domain Eukaryota; kingdom Fungi; phylum Mucoromycota; class Mucoromycetes; order Mucorales; family Backusellaceae; genus Backusella; species Backusella tuberculispora. Next base: position 43,789 of record VCJD01005452.1, on the reverse strand, counting down.
AATTACACCAGAGTGAGAGATAAACTCACCTATTATTATTATAGCACGACCAATCAGTTTATTTCCTTTATTTGATCTTTAATATATATGTATATACACTTACCATCATGAATCATAACAGTCCAGAAGTTAACAAAGACAAATGAACCGAGATACAAGTACTTGTGCATGGGAATCATGAAAGCATAAAGATGATATGGAAGTGATTGAAGGAAACCGTCAAAGGGGTTGAAAGCATGAGAAGCAAAAGGTGTAGGGATGATCCACTTGTGATGAAGCTAAAGAAAGAAATAAATATAACTGCATGATTATATACATATATAAATGATTTTTTACCTTGTGAAGATACTTGTAAACTTTGGGATGATGCATCCAACGATGGAACCAGTAGATACCACCATCAGTAAAGAACAAAAAGGAAGGAACAGAAGCAAAAAGATAGATCCAATCATAAGTAGTTTGAGGCATACCATCATACAACATTGACTTTCCTATTACTTCACCAGAAAAAAATGGCAAGGTAAGAGCTATAAAGTAATACATATATACATTAGCTCTGAATGAAATTTATTTATATAGACACACGCATTTTCAATATTTACTTGTCATCCAAGGAATGGCGCTCATGGCACATTCGATCTCCATGCGAACCTGATTCTTCAAAAACTTGGGATGCTTCATGTAGTCATGATCAAAAACAAGGTAGTAAGACAAGGTAGCTGTGCCTAAATAAAGTATCCAACCAAATATACATGTGATGAGGAAAACAGAAAGATTGATACGCCAAAAATCATCGCGTGGCCATGACGACACTATGGCATTGGCAGTTGTATTTGAGACTGTTGTGTATGTTGGCCAAACTTTAGCGTAAAGCGTGTCAAAGACATATTCATCGGCATACTCCAATACTGTATCCATTTTTGTATCACCTTTTCTTTCTTTAAAAAAAAAAGAAAAACAAAGAGAGTTAAGGTGAGCTGAGACCACCTTATTTGTATTGATTCAATTTAAATACAGCAGGAAGAAGAATACTTTTAGATCGGGATATTCTGTGTGTGAGTCCGCACTTTGGGCTATTAAAAGTGGGTACAATACATTATTCTCTCCTGGATTATTATTATCCTGAAATCACACCATTATTTTTTCTCTTTTCTTTCTTCCTTTCACTCACTCACTCTGTCTCTCTATTTTGCCTTTTTTCTTTTCTTTAATTAATACTTCCGCTAAAACCATCAAAATTTTTTTTTGTATCATGTAAATTTGATATGAAATTTAAGCATTATCTTTCTTTAATGAAGGTTCAATAAGAGTTCTTGTTCCAAGAAGTATACTTTGTCCTGATTTTAATGATGTGCACCAAAAAAATAGAGTTTTAACAAAATTGGATATTTGTGTGACCTTTTCTATTAAAAACGTTCTGTCAACTATAGCGGTCTCTTAACAAAACATAATCATTCTTATCAGATGATATATTATTGCTAAATGCTAAACAATAAGGAACAATAAAAATGCCGATGTATAATACAAAAAAAAAAATTAATTACTGTTATTTTCTTATTTATCATTTATACAAAAAGCATATAGTGTCATGAACTAATATTTAAAGTGGTATCAACTAGTAGTTATGATTAAATTTGGTGTGTACAATGTGATGTAACGCTTTTGTGATTAGTTGAGTATTTAGTCAAATATAGTTTATCCCTCTAGAACATACGATCCTTTTTTTTTTTCTTATTTTTTGAGTACAGCTAAATATTTCTATTGTAGTCATTGTGTATGCCTTTTATCTGATATAATGGAGCGGATAAAATATGGTATATAACAGTTAAAATATCTATACAACAAGAAATTTATTAATTCAGCAAATTAATACGAAACTGATCCTGTCAAATATATATATAAATCTCAGCAGTCAATTAAAAAACTTTGATTGAAACAAAAACACCGATTTAACAACCTGGAGTCTCAGGACGGATATGTTGACAGAGTATAATTTTTTATTCTATTTTATTTTGCAGCATGCTAGTATAATAGTAACCCTTAGAAAAAGAATAAACGTTAATGACCATGATTATTATTAACGTTATTATTGATATTCACAATATTCAAATTTCCATAAATATATTTAGAGTCGATAATATATATACAATTCTCAGTGACAGACAGAAAGACAAACATAATTCTCCTCTTCTCTCCTTCTTTTTTTTTTTGGAAAAAGAAAATAGCAGATCCAGCAAAGTGCTTTTTCTTCATGAGTTAGTAAAGCTTAAATAAAAACATACGAGGTAACATATTATCCATGAATGCATATATTTATGTATACAGAATACTCTTCACAAAATAATTAGAATAATGCTTTCAAAGCAGCTTTCTATATAACGAAGTTCAAGAAATTTCCACTTTTTTTTTCATTTTCAGATACAGTTGCCCTTTTTATACTTTGTTTTAAGCTCCATGCATTTCTTTACATGTGCTAAGTCCAAGTTTATTGAAATCTGAACTTTGATTGTGATGGGAGTTAGTGTCTTTAAAATTGGTAAGGATGTATTAAATGAAACAACAAAATTTATCCAGAGCTCTTGTACTTAATATGGAAGTAGCAGTGAAGATTCTTCTTTTTTCAGGTCTGATATGGTCGACACGTATACATGGCATTTTGGCCTTGTTGAAGCGTGCAAACTAATAGTGCTCGTCTGTAGGGAGTTCTCAGATTCGATGTTTATTATTGCCATCATAATCACTGGTGAAAAAAACCACCTTAACTCCTAGGTCAACCTCTCATACTACAGTATCTCTCAAGTTAACATCGGAAGCGAACTAGTATAAGATGTTTGGGATAATCACGAAGGATGATGTGTATTCAAATTATTGACTGTGGTATAGGTGGATCAGATCTCCATGCAATTGATACTAATTGGAAATCCGCCAATTAACTTTGTGCTGTGTGCTATGAAACTGTTGATATTGTGATATATACAGTTGAGAACTCTACCAAAATCAATATTTGCAACAGTGTAGATTTTGGGCTTATGGTAGATATACGAGGTAAATGTGAAGCCTATAAAGATGCTATTATAAATATTTGTAACAATTCCTATTTTGATACTTATAAATCTCATTGGCGTTACGGCAGAAAAAGCAGACGGATATTATGTAGATGAACGGAGAAATAATAGGTAATTTGTTGTCAATATTTTTGGTAATCTGAGTAATGAAGGTGCCTTCTCTTTGTTTTGTGTTGGTATTACGAGTTATATATCCTTGATATGATGAAATATGCTATGAAACGTAAAAGTATTATCAGTATGATGAGCATAGAACGATTTGAATATTTTGGTGCTACTTTTTTAAAAGTTTTTGGAGTACGAATATTTATAATTTCTTCCAGTAAGCTCAAACATGATCCATCTCTTGATCTTGGTGCAGGTGATGGCATAAGCACATTTAACAATGAGTAAAATACGCAAAGAAACACTATAAAAAATCTACTCGCATTTTACGTACAGAAGCTGTTGCTAAGATAATATTATATGCATAAACACAGACGCACGGATATATAATGTTTTAAAACGAATTGCTATTGTTTAAATTCTTTATACAAAAAAAAAAGAGCAGTATAAAAGACTTTTGTTTATCAATTGATCATCAAGGTAGTTTTTACAATTTTCCAAACTTATTTTATTATACTTGTTATTTTAACCAGGTGCTATATTAAATAAATTTGCATTTTATTTACTTTATATTTAATCTCACGAAGATAATGGTTCGACATCTACTTAAAGAAGTGAACAAAAAGAATACTCGCCAAGCTGACCATACTTAATATGAGAGATATTCACTTTCATGCTGTGTGAATATCTAATATTATAAATATTATTGCTACTATTTGGTGAGCAATCAACGATGAGTAATACAAATCAATCTTGATTCATAGAGTATTGGTAGATGATTGGCATTAACCGCTTTTTTTTCTTTTTCTTTTTCTTTCTTTAAAAAATAAATAAAATCAAGAATGAAGAATCCCTTTCGTATTATTCTCTCAAATCTTGTAGAAACTAATTTAGCAACTTTGAGCAGTGTACTACCATACTTCAAAAAACTCTTATTATAGGCAATGTTCCTTATAAACCCACCCAAATATACACACACACATATATATATGTATTTGACGAAAAAGACACAGCTAATATTTAATGATTCAATGATAATATGATTCAATAATAATAATAATTCTCATATTCAATTTCTCTTTAGTGACATGTATGTGATGTTGTTGCGTTTGGCTGTCTTTTCAGGCTAGTAGCTATAATACTGTCAAAACTTGAATTGAGCTGTTTTTTCAATCGGGTTAAGTTTAATTCTTCAACTAAATTGATAAGAAGGCTCTATATTTTGCAAAATATACATTAATGATCGTATAAACATATGTTTTTTTTATCGCTAATAGATATGTACTCTCCATCTTAAAAGTAATGTAAGTGTGACTTCAAATTCTTTCACTAACTTGAGGTGAGTGGGTACCATCAAAGTGTTAATTGAAAACAGAGAGTGGTAAAGTTTTATTGTTTAATGTATATCATAAATGCTATGCTAAAATAACACCAGTTATTAAAATAATTGACCAATATTTTTGATGAAAATCTCCATATTGACACATACATGTCTATAGTACATTGCCAATGAAAGCTGATCTGCTCATGAAGGACCACAACGCTAAAATCCAAAATCAAGACAAAACAGCACCATATCAGCATAGGAAAATGCGTACCGCCGGGCTTTAGATCTTTACACTGTGCGCGCTTTAAAAAGAAACCAAGTGGAAGTAAACTCTAATAATCTTATTATGTGTAAATATATTTTTTAGTTGTGTATGGTAGATTCATATATAGATTTTCTTATATATACTAAATATATATATTTAAAGGTCAATTGTTTTTCAATCTTGTTTATAATTCCATTGTTAACTCTTTTAATAAACAAGCCCATATATTCTCATCTAAAATCAACAAAATGGAAAGTAGATAGTTTAGTTGGTGTTTGTAAACTTTAGCAGTGGCATGCTAAGAATACTTGCTGGTCAATCATAAGTATCTTTATCTCTCACAAGTATAAGCCCTTGATTGAACCAATCATGCAGTGAACACAATTATGTTTGTACGTCTATTGTGTTTGCTTTAAACCTAAAATTGTGAGAAATTTGTTCACATTATTGAGTTTAAACCCAGTGTGAAAAAAGAAAAGCAACAGCACAATATTTATTTAGTTTTGTTTACTCTCTTTTTTTTTTTCTTCTTTTTACTATGTTTCCAGCAAGACGTGTTGTTTGCTTGTTCCAGTGTAAAAAAAGATATTTTTCCACAACAACAACTGTTTTAGACGATAGGTCGGGTAGGCCCGATTTCTTTACTTCATTTTGGACAAGCGAGAAACGAGATCCCAATGAACATGCCAACTATCCTCATAAAGTAGCGAAGCAACTTCAGCATAATCTATTACCGCCTGTGCGTACCAAGATGCTCGTAAGAGACTTTATAGAAGATTCACTTTATAACCCAAACTATGGTTTCCGGTCAAAGCAGTCCTTGTCTTCAGGACATGTTGTTTTAGATGATCGCGTTGGAGATGAGGTATTGTCTTTACTATCAGCACAACAGGGTGTCCGCGACCTTCGACAAATTAAATATCGTTTGACAGAAATGGTAAAGCCTTGGTATGGACATGCTATTGCAAAGTATATGGTATCCGAATATAAATTAAACCTTTATCCGCACCGGGACTTGATTGTATATGAAATGGGAGGTGGTAACAAACGGCTAATGACAACAATATTGGATTATATTCAGCAACATGAGCCTCATGTATATAAACGTACTCGGTATAATTTGATTGAGCCTTTTCCTAATAAGGCACTACTTAAGGAAAAGCAAAAACATGATTGCATAGAGGTCATTCAACAAGATATATTGCAGTGGAATAAACACATTTTGGATCACTGCTTCTTTCTTGGTATAGAAGCTATTGTAAGTAGAATAGAGTAGAGTAATGGTATATTAATGGGGTTAATATGTTATGTGGTCTTGCATCTTTCTTCTTTGATACTTATTTCTTTTCTTGAAAAAAAAAAGAATCATTTTGCTCATGATAAAATCAGATATGATCCAAAGACAAAGTTGGCTTATCAAGCAGTGGTATCAATTAATAGTAAAGGGGAAATGGAAGAGCTATATGAACCTGTAAAAGATCCAGTGATTTCTCGTTTTCTTGCTACAAGAAAAAAGACACGACCAATTTCGATACCATCCCGTAAACTTTACTGGCACAAAATCTTACAAATAGTAAAAGACCAAGATCTTTCCTATCCAGAATTCATCCCTACACGACTCTTTCAGTTTATGCAGACTGTGGGTACTTACTTTCCTCGTCATCGATTAATTCTCAGTGATTACCATACAATTCCAGGAGCGATTGAAGGTATCAATGCACCACTAGTACAAGCAAGCTATAAAGGAATGATGGTACCTTGCTCCACTTATCAAATGGCACCTGGTTGGTTTGATGTGCTATTCCCTACCAACTTTGAGCAGACACGAGAGCTTTATTTACAAGTGTGTCATGGTAATGAAAAGAATGTAAAGGTGTTGAGATATTCAGACTTTTTGGAAAGATACGGTGATATGGAAAAGGAAAAAAAGATTCAAAATCTTGCTTTAAAGATTCATGATAAAGTAAACATTTTAATATCTTAATCTTAATAATTTAAAAAATAAAAAAAATAAAAACACCGAAAAAAAAATCTTTTTTTTTTTTTCTTTTGTGTTTACATGTGTGTTTTATACTTTTAAATCAATTATGAACTTTGAAAGTTATGAATTTGACGCGAGAAAGAGATGGGACTTTTCAAAAGAAGATCAAGAGTCTCAAATAGACGATAGTTGGTTTGGTAGACTGAATGAAGGAATAAATAAAACAAGGCTGCTGCAGGATGCTTACCCTTTTTTTATTTTATTTTATTTTGTATTTTTTTACTTTCACGCTTTAAGCTCATCATAGACCAGATCCACGAGTATTTAGTCAAGCAACAAGCGAGGAAGAGTTTAAGTTGCGCTTACCTGTTACTCCAGAACATGAAGTGGCTTATAGAGCATTAGAGGTAGAGCACGGTAGAAATGATAATTCTTTTTATGTACAGGAGATAGTACCCTTACACGAACAGGAAATACCACCAACACATGAACAGGAAATAGAGACTGTACAATATGAAGATACACGTGATGAACTGACCACAACAAGCAACACGTTACCTGAAATTGTGTTAAAACCAAGTAAAGCTATACATCCTCCTCGTCTAAAACATCAGTCTGTCTTTGATAGATTGCGTTCAGACACTATTGCTTCTGCGGGAAAGCACCTGAAGCAAACTGCTATCCAAAAGAAGCACCCTTCTCGATATACAAAAAAGGACTTGAAAAAAAAACTAGTAGTTTCTCAGACTAAAGTGACCACAAATAGTAATATGAATAGTAACAAAAAGGTTTGGCATTTTAAAACAAAAATAATTCATATATAATTATTCATTACTGATCTGCATTTTTGTATAGTCACAAGATAGATCAATTGAGGAAAAACAGACAAATCATTCTAACGACACAAAAAGAGAAAAGGCTCTCCCAAATTATATGAAGCCTACTCTTTCTACAAAACAAACTGCCTCCAAGTCATCAGTACCGTTAGCAAAAACACTGAGATCTTCACATCCAGTGAAATCATTTACTACTCAACATATCACAGCTAATGCTTCTTCTACTACTACTACCAAGGTGACTACTACTAAAAGCCGTCAAAGAACAACATCTATCCAAACTTCATCACAATCCTCATCACAATCCTCTACATCAAACTCAGTAAATACAACAGATAAAGTAAAGACTTCAAAGCGTATACCACACTATATGTTACCTACAATCTCTACCTTTCAACAATCCGCATCTAAACAGAAGCCATCCACAACAGAAAGAGCAAAAAAGACACCGGTGTCTATCAAAGCTCGGTCTGCGCACAGATCATCAAGTCAAGTAACATTACCTTTAACAGAGCAACCACATTATATGTTACCGACAATCTCAACAAATAAAGGGCTCAATGATAAATCACTTCCAAAGCAGGGAATTAAAAGACAATCATCTGGCTTATCAAATTCGTTCTATGAAAACCAATATAAAAAACAGAAGCAAACATCAGATCATGAAAAGGAGAACTAGCAATTATACCAACTATAATATTTAATATTTTAATAATAGTAATAATAATAACACTACAATACAATACAATACAATACAATACAATATATTTTGATTATTTCGGAATATTCCTTGGAAAGATAATGGGAACCAAGAATATATCGTGCTGTTGTCACTGTCCTAAAGGCATTTAAAATTAAAATGAAATATATGCACTTTCTATCATTTATGCACTGCACGTCAATACTTTATACATTTCTTTCTTTTGTGGATCTATTCTCCTTCATGAAGATCGTATCTTTTTATAGCACTATTGCAATTTCATTATTCTTTGACTCCTTCTTTCTCTCCCTTATTTATTTGTTAATATATATACCATTAAACTAAAAACTAAATGACTGCCTATCTAGTTATATAAAATATTATATTACGTAATGATAACTAGTTAGAATTTATATATTTATTTACTTGACAAACATCAAAATGACTGTTCTTTTAACCCCTTCAGAAAACAGTGAATAATCTCGCGTTTGTATGTGAATTTCAATCCACTGCTTTATTTCTCTTTTGATGGACATAAACTAAAGTTCCAAGGATGTATCTGCTTGTTTGTTTTCTCTTGATTGTATATTATATATATACAGTCACTACTACTATTGCTGTTGTTGTTATCTTTTACATATAAAAAGAAGCAGCCTTGGTTGAAAAAAATAAAAATTTATGATATGTATCCAACAGTATTCATGAGATGATTGGTTTGGTAGAATAAGATTCTAAGGTTTTCTTAATATGGGTTGTTTCCACCTCAAGATTAAATGTCTTTCTACTAGAGCAACATTAACATCAAAATAACAATGATTTAAGGAAAAATAACACCATGTCACTAAACAATTATCTAGGTTTTTTATTTGAGTGTTTGAATAGGGACTCTATAACAGAAAAAAAAGTGTTAAAATACAGTAGATTGAATGAAAAGACGGTGTTAACAAAAATATCCAAATTTGAAAAACCGGATTTATTTATGCCACCTCGCTGTACCAAGTTGAATTCTCAAATCAAATTGAGTCAGGTGGATTTCCAGACTATGAGTCGAAGCTGAAATCTGATTGTAATGTCATCTTTCTTCAGAATTTTGATCTTGTCAGGATATGTATAACTTCACTCGCCTTACTCTTAAAATACTCAGGAGACATGTGATTGAAACAATAATTAGAACTAGAAAATTTGCCAATATAACATTTTAATATCACATATTGTATTCAAACATCTCCCGCATCCTCTTGGAACACCTTTTTGAATAATTATTTATGATGAACAAGATGAAGCTTTAAATCGCATAGAACTTATTGCTTCCGAGTTTTTTTTTCTTACTACCAATTCTATGTTACTCTTTGTAAAGTAAAAACATTTTCCTCTTTTCGAATCCTTATTACTGATTGAAATTCAAGAATAGAAAAATGTATATGGCCATTACTCAAGATTTATTGTCAAATATAAAATATTTTAATTTGACTATTCGTTCATTATTACTGTTATTCTTTTCACTATTGATTATTATATATCTTGTTAAATATATAAAAAAAATATGTATATTTATGATGATACAAATTCACATGCGTGTATATATTTTCAAATTAATGCGAAATATGGTGACCCACAAAATGATCTCATTATCAAAACGTCCGGTCAGTGATATATATCAACAAATCATTTAGCTTAAGTTGCATATCAAACTATTTCTCTTTGATCTTATTACTCAGACTCGGTTCATTTCTGATAGAATAGCTATCTTTTTATTGAGACATCTTCTTTCTATTGTACTATCTATATATATACATACATCTTATATTCAGTTTTTTTTACTCTTTTACCTTTGGTCTTAAAAGGATTATTAGTCTGTTTTTATCTTTTTCTTGAACTGACTAGGTCAATCCAACTTTTAACACAAGGTACTCATTGATCATAAATTTTTATTCAAATAAAATAATATTTAATCGTACATTGGAAAGTTTCAAAAATCGGGAATCTCATAAAGCTTCTACATCAAATATCGAATTAATATTTCTTATTTAGCGAGGGTAGCAATGATTATGCATTAGTAGAAAAAAGAATAGACACCAGGTTTGCTTATGAGATTTCATATTGCGCAAAAAAAAAGAAACTTTTGCACTACTTATAAAAAATGATTTATTATATCTCATAGCATATGCACTAAAAAAGGAAGTGGTTTGAAGAATTTATAGCTTGTTCAAAGGTTGAGATTTCTAAAGTCAACTGGGTGTCGAATATGCGATTTACGTTTAAAATGCGGGGACGTCACAATTACCAAAAAAGGAAATGTTGAATTATATAAAACTATTTTACCGAACGGGGGAAGAGGGGTGTGTGAAATAGAGTACTGGAATTCACTTTGTCAGCAAACTGCATGTGAAAAAAAGCTGACATTTCAAAATCGCATATAAATAGAGTCTGCTCTCTTCTTTTTTTGTTTTTTCATCTTTATTATTTCATCTATATCAATAATACAATGGCCAGTTTTCCTTTAGCTTTCCCCAGTAAAGAAGTTCATCATATGACTCTTCATAAAGAAGATTCCCTATTTATTTTACACCTTCACCACAAGGATAATAGATTCAACTCAGAGTTCTGCTTCGCAATTTTATCCGCTTTAAAGACTGTTGAAGACTATTTTTTAAGCTGTGAGGACCCAACTGATATGGCATTGGTAACTCTTGGTAATGACCGCATCTTCAGTAATGGCCTTGACTTGGCACACGCTGTTGGTTACCCTCCCTTCATGGAGATCTACTTGACATTACTTAGACGATTAGTGACTTTCTGTATTCCTACTGTTGCTGCTATTAATGGGTACGGTGTTAAACCATATCATTATTACACGATCCAAACATTTATTTATCTTATTTCTTTAGTCATGCATTTGCTGGTGGTTGTATGTTGGCCTTGGCTCACGGTAAGAAATTGTTACTATTGGCTTAATTTTATTTAGTTGAAATGGATTAAAAAGGTCAAAGAGAGAGAGAGAGCTAATAACTTATGTATGGGATATGTATATAGATTATAGAGTGATGCGTAGTGACCGTGGTTTTATGTGTATGAATGAAGTTGATCTTCCTTCTCCTCTCGCACCCGGTATGGCCGGTTTGTTACGTAATAAGATGTCCCCAAAGACCTTCCGTGATATGGTTTTGCAGGGTCATCGCTTCACCGCTCAGCAAGCACTTGATCAGGAGTTGGTTGATGTGATTGCACCCGAAAAGGAAGTTTTGCCAAAGGCAAAGGAATTGGCTTTGAAGTGGGCTCCCAAGGCTAAATCTGGTATTGTTTATAAGCAATTAAAGGAAGAGGTAAAGTAAATTATGAATTGAATTTAAAGATACGGAGATAGGATGTTAATATCTTTGGTTTTCTATGCTAACTATAGATGTACACCGATATTGTCCGTCTCTTGAACATACCCTATAACCGTTTGGCACCCAGAATGTAATGGTTTTTTTGCGAATAAACTCCACCCTCCCTATATAACATTTTTCTCCATTTATTTTAAAAGAAATAAATAGTTACTTTTTATACTTTTTTTCCATTATTTTTCTTTTTTTTAAAAAAAAAAATGTATTCTGTTAATTCCGCTTATTCTTCTGACGATCTATCAACAATACCTAATACGCCTACTACAAATGATTTTATGTCGCTTAAAGCTCCAGATAATAGTACTAGACGAATTCATTTATTAGAGCAACAAATCAAAAAGTTAAATCAGCGTGAACAACAACTGAGGTTAAAGATGAAAAAACGAACATGCCGTCACTATCAGGGCGAAACCATTTGGCAAGGGCCTCATTGGACAGGTCGTGAATTACCCTTATTGTTTGGTATGACTAGAGCATCATTTTCATTAAGCGATTCTACTTTACCACAGCTTATTCTTTCTCTAAAGGCTTCTATATCACAATTTGAACAAACTGATAAATCGTCAGCAGCTCCATTTTTTACCGAAGTACAGGCCGTGTTAGATTCAATTTATACAGGCAGTCCCTGTACATTTGCAGTGGACTATAACTTGATCCAACGTCGTGATAGAGATAGATTCCATCGATTATTAAACGCTCTTGATAAAAGCTTGGAAAGAAACCGGCAATTTGAAAAAGAAACAGAGCTTTTAATTCAAAGGTACAAGTCCTCTTCCACCAGTCAAATTCAAGAACTATCACAATTAAAAAAACAACTTGCGGAACAGAAGAGATTGGCTGAAATAGAGGAGCATCAGAATCGGGAAAGTTTCTTAAATACATCAGCTATCAGTAACTCCTCCAGATTGTCTGAAAATCAATTAGAGTTGGCATTGGTTTCCTGTCAAAAGGAACGAGATCAATCTGAAGTTAAAGTTGAATCCATGCAGCGTCAAATAGATAGTCTAATAGAAGAACTAGAAGAGACTAAACAACAGCGAACGCGTTTTAAATCACAAGCAAATCGTTTGAGAATAGGACTAGAGGCTATTCAACGTAAAAATCAAAGTTCGGACGATGAAGAGGACGAAGAGAGAAATGATGGAAGTGAATCTTTGAGACTCATGTACAGCGAAGCCGAGAGAAGAGCAACTGATTTAGATCGAGAATCGAAGCGGCAGATCTTAACCATGAATAGCTTAAGACAGGAACTCAAATCTATTCAAGAGAAATATGATGGATTGGTAATAGAAACAAAAGAAAAGGTTAATATTCTGGAGAATGAAGTGAATAAATTAAAGCAAGTGTCAATCCAACAGCATCAGACAGAAAGAAAAACATTAGTCCAATCCTCAAGTACAGCAGCAATATCATCTATTTCTAAAATTGAATTAGAAGCAGCACAAGCAGAAGCTTACTCATACAAATCCCGTGCTCAACAACTGGAGCGTCAATGCCGCGCTTCACTAGAATTAAAAGATATTTTAAAAGAAATTCAGCTCATCTTCCAAAATGAACTGGAACAGGAGAAACTATATGTCCGAACATTAGCGAAGCAAATACAAGAAGAACGCTCGATATGGGAAGAGAATCTCTACAAAGAGTTTCAGAAAAGATATGACATTGGCAGGATTCAGGTTACCAGAGAAATAAGAACACTATCATTTAAATTAACTGAGCTTGAAGAAGAAATCGTCAGACAAAGATTACAGCATCAACATGAACTCAACCTTACAAAATCAGAGCTGATCTCTGAATCTGAAAAAGGCCTTCTAAAAACAAAAGGTCTGTGCAGAAAGAAAGAAATCGAATTAATTAGGCAAAATGAAAGGCTGTCTCTGAAAAATCAAACATTAAATGAAGAACTGATGGCGGTCTATTGTAAAAATATTATGTTTGCTGAACAATTGGGGAAATTAAAGTAAAACAAATACCATTCAACTTTCTTTTTTTCTTTTTTTTTTCCTCACTTTAGTATTAATAATTTCATAATAAAGTATATTTCTATTTACCACATAGCTGGCAATCGTACCCTTTTAAGGTTTTAAAACCTTTTTTCTTTTTTTATGATGGCGATAAACTTTTTCTCTTTAAGAAGCAATTACTATTAATGATCGACAAGTATTATTTACAATTAGTATCTGGGAGTTACGTCTTTAAAAGTTTATAGTGCTTACTAATAAAATATTCCTACTGGAAAAGATGATAGAGTATGACACATAAGAAAAGATGACACTGGACATCCTTGATTTTTTTTTCTTAAACGCGTTTTATAGTTAAAGCCCGAAAAGTTAAAAAAAGATTTTTTTTCTATTTTTACATTTATTTATGATTTATTGAAAATTAAATATACAAAGGACTGGATACAGAAGGCCAATTCTGAGACGACAAAAGCGGCTCATCAAAACGAACAAGTAATTTAATTTCCTTCAATTTGTTTGCTAAATCAGACAACCCTTGTTTCAATTGATCGGCTGGTCCTTTCAATGTATGATGAAGGCATAAGGATCCCTGCTGATTCTCGGTAAAGTCGCGACATTGAACCCACTTATTAGCTTTGTTGGATTGCATATAAAACAAAGGTGGTTGAGTCAAGTAAAATTGAACACTGGATTCATTCTCAGGTAAATCTAGGTATTCAATACTTGTGACAAGATTTAGAGGAATAACTACTTTGAATCGAGACATACTTTCTTCAATGTGCCATATAAAACCGCCTTGGCTTTGACTAAATCCGCACACAAGATCGGCAGTATTTAATTTAACACGATGCCAAGTTCCGATGGACAATGTGGCAGCTTGAAGAAAGTGACCGTCTATTGGATCGATAATAAAAGGATCTATAGGACTATCTTTTGATAAAAAGGACACATTCAGTAATTCTGAATCGGGAAACGTTGTGGAATTTATAATAGATACATTGTCTAAGTAATAAAAATAATTTAATGAATAAGTTGCTATTTTTTTTTTATTTCCAATCTATAAATAAATTGATTTACTTACTACAAAGCCATGTGTCTGATTCTGTATTATTTATTGAAAGGTTTTTATCATCTAAAGTTGGTTCATTGGCTGGAATCATTGAGAAGTAGTTCGATGGTTCATCGCAGAAAGTACTTGGAGAAGATGAAAATTTATTTCCCACAGGGAACACTTCCATAAGCTTAGTATTTTCTGTCTGTGGTGCAGGTGGCATACTCTGCCTTGATAGTTTTGAATCATCCCAGCATATATCATAGAAAGAGTTAGCAGGAACAAAAGGCTCTGTTAGAGACATTGAGCTGTAGGATAAAATGTCAACGCTTTGTGCACGAGCCGAGAGTATTCTTTGGATATAAGTGTTATAAAAGTCAAACATAGTCGGTTGCATCATTGAGGAAAACTGATAATGGTAGAGTTGATCACGGATAGCAGCTTGTTGCATTTGTAGTTGAGCTTTCTTTTGCATGTGTTTGACTTTTGCGCGTCTATTTTGGAACCATATTTGAATAGATCGCTCAGACATATTGAGCTGTTCAGAGAGCTTTTTACGAAGTTTACTATTAGGGCTAACATTGATTGTAAACGTGTCTTCTAGTACGGAGAGTTGCTCAGTAGTAGCTCTTGTTCTTTTTCTGACGAATGAGTGATCTACTCCGTTGCAAATTGAGCTACAGTGATCACTTGTTTGTAGGGAATATGGTGTTTGACTTGTCTCTAATGAATTCATGGTATCACTTATACAAGAGATATATAACTTTGTATGGTATAAATAAAATAAAATAATGATAGGATAAAAGAGAATAAAGAAAAAAGAAGGAAATGTAACAGAGAAAATTATATCTAGTTTGTATGCTTCTATTTTGAACGATTTTTTTTTCTTAAAGAAAAAAAAAAAGAAAAGAAGAGGGGAAAATAAGGGATACAAGATCAAATAAAGGAAGTCATTTTCATTGTAGTCGCTCTTCACTTTAAAATCCATGTATTTTTAGAACCCAGTGTGAAAACTCCCGCCATCCCGCAATAGTGAACTGATTTCTAAAGGAGTTACTGTTATTATCTAACTGAAATGAAAACAAGTAAAAAGTACATGCATATATATTTTTATTATATACATATTTTTATATATAGTAAAAATATATTTATTCAATTGAAAGCTACGAGAATATTAAATATACTAAAGCTTTTATGTCTATATTTTAATAATGACCGAGCTCCTAATAGTTCAACCTGGAAGTACTGTGTCCTCTATTTTTCTATTTTACCAAACACAATTGACATTGTTAGTGATTTGAGATTAGTTTTCGGTCTCTTTTAGTAAGTGATCACGCGAAAACTTTGAACTCAGAGTTAACTTCGTTCTGTTTATGCGCATTAAAATTAAAAATGAAATCAATTCAAGTAGTTCTATTTTACTAATCCTAACTCTTAGTACGCAAACATATATTTATATTTGTACATGTATAATTATATATTTATATATTTATGAGTATATGTGCGGGTACACTTTTTACTTCTTTAAGTGTGTATGTTTTATTAGCAGAGTAGTCATTATCATATAAAAAAAGAGGGGAAGTGTGATTTTTATTATCATGAAAGTTATCCAATGAAAATTCACAAAAATTGGACAATGTGAAACAATTTAATTATCAATTAAGGAAAGAAAGAAAAAAGGCTATTACGTGTTGACATTTATATATATAAAAAAAAAAAACTCGATTATCATTCAAGGATAATAATGGGTAAGCTCCTGAACAATAAAACAAACACGTGTAATCTTTAAGTTGGCATAAACCAATTTAATTGAGATGAAACATTAGTAACCTTATACTTTAGCTACTCCTTACAATGACTATTATTTGACAGTAATTATTTTCGTGAATTAACCTTTTTTATATACACATATATGGTTTCAAAAGAAAATAGAGCAAATCTATGCCGAGAGTCCGAAACATATACTAGGGCCGCTTTTTTTGTTTTGTCTTTGTTTTAGCTCGTTATATCCCAGTAAAATATTGCCATTTAAAGATATATCTATATATCCACAATGACAAAGCGCTATGAGTTGCTTATCGTGATTAGATGTTTTTAAAGGTAGTTATATAGGCCGTTAAATCCTAAAATACCTAGCTGTTTTCTTATATACATACACACTTATATATACTAAGGAGCTTTAGCTATATCTAAGAAAATTTTTGCGAATAATTTATCTAAATAAATTATGCTTGAATAGAGGGCCCAGAGATTTGGATCTAATTTGTCCCTTTTTCGTCAATGATATATTCTGGAACTGAAACAAACCGCATGTTTCATTAGAAAATTAAGCTCTGCTGAAGTACTATTTTTTAAAATTGTAATATTCTTATATCCACCAATATAAAAAAAAAGCGAAGAAGGAAATAAGAGGAAGAAGAAAAAGAAGAAAAAGAAAATATGCTGAAAAGGTTCAATGTTTTTAGGTAACCTTATATATTCATTTTATTTTTTAATCTGTAGAGAAGCTCGTTTTAGGAAGAGCAATCCGTGCGTATAAAAAGGGGCTAATACAGAAAGTCAGTTCACCGACATTTTAAGAGTCCGAGATCGTATCTAGTCGATATCAAGTCTATTATATTCGATCGAAGGGTCTCTATCTTGATAGATTTGATATACCTAAAGCATAACCATGCTTAGTTTTTGTTTTTGTCTTTTAAATAAAAAGAGGCTGCACTTTCCTATGAAAAGAAAATCGAAGACTAGTTTTTATAGCAAATGTGAAGTTATCATGGGTTTATCACTTTTAATATTAATTAAAGTAGTTCAATGAACACAGCAGTACTATAGCATATATTCTTATATAGTATATATAACATAAACATTTATCTGAATTCAAATAAACGTACTGGTTATGTCGTACTTTGTACAGAATGTCTCACACATACTATTTGTACAAAGAGTAAAGATTCAATGACTTAATCATAATTCTCTCACCTTCCAACTACATACATACATACATAAATATATTTATCATTGTCTATCTTTTTATTTGCTTCTTCTACCACTCTTAATCTAAGGAGTGATATATTAAAAGAGCATACAAGTACTCCTTGATGTACAACCTTTTACCGCAACACAGCCATTGATCTGAGTTTCTTGGTTACACGAATATCATTCTTTGAAGTACATCTGTGCTTTTTCTACAGAGCGAGATAAAAACACAAAAAATAAGAGACCGTAAGGATTTGATACTCTGATGGTCTACTAAATTATTTCTCTCTTTTTTTATTTTTATTTTTTTATTGCTATTATTACTGTTCTTGATATATCTTCATTTATGAAGAAAAAAAAAGTAAATATAAATTGAACTACTCATAA
>VCJD01005444.1:109288-119746 GCA_024140245.1 Backusella tuberculispora | reverse complement strand
AAAAAAAAAAAAAAAAAAAAAAAGGGGGGGGGAGAGGGAGGGAAGAGAAGGAGGATGACCTATTTGAATTAACTGCTTCTTTTTCATTGACACTGTCCGAATTTCATCTTATTAGCTCATTTTCATTAACTAAAATACCTGACAAACGCAGTCATAAAGAAGGTTGTACAGATAATGACTATATATACTGTCTGTAATTTATAATATGAATGAAGAGTAGGCACCTGGTGTCCATATTGACGTAGGTTCAAATTCTACCAACTCCACCTATTCTCTCTGGTCAAAAATATTCCACATAAAAAATACCACAAAAAACATTAAGAACGTCACTTTATAAACTATACACGTTTCTTCCCAAGAAGGCAAGTCGCAAGTCCTTCCCATAAAAAAAAAATAATAATATGAATGAATGGCATATATATTCATTATGTATGTATATAATACAATGAATTGTATGTCTATTACTTTATCCATTATAGTAATCTACATAACATGCGTATAATAGAGATCAATAAAAAAAAAGGTTAAAGAAACCTTAGTTCATAAGCGTGTTTAATATATTCTAATTGAAAATTAGACTAAATCTTGAATTAAGTTATTGTTTTATGTTATTGCTACTCTTTTTTCCTTTATTTGGAAAAGGAGCTTGTCACTTATCGTAGTTACACTTGCTCTTTTGTGTAAGACAAATATCCTTTTTTCTCCATTTTCACTGCGGAGACCAAAAGCTTACTTTCTCTTTTTGGAAGGACCGGGGTTTCGTCACCTTAAAAAAAAAGTGAGAAAGAGAAAGAGAAAAAGAAAAGAAGTGCTGATCAGTAAGCATTTTATTTACTTATTTCTTCTTTGTTATTATTATTATCTTTTTCGTTATTACTACTTCTATTTATAATTTTGTGTATATATATATATTTTCTGACAAGAACAATATAAAGTCGATCAACTTGATTCTTTCTAAAAAATGCCTGCAACTATGCAAATGCAGTCCATCTCGGGCATCATCACCCAAATACATGGCACAACAGAAGATGTTCCTCCAGCTTTAGTCGGTGCCTCCGTTAATGCCATTGGGGATAAAGTTTATGTTTTTGCTGGAAGACTTTCTAGTTCTCGCAAAATGACGAATTACCTTTACATACTCGACTTGAATACACTGTCTTGGACTCGTCATATTCCACCACCAGACTCAGACAAACCACCTCAGCCTCGCTACTTTCATTCAGCTAGCGTGTACGACAATCAAATTGTGTTTTTTGGAGGTATGGGTTACTCAGGAGAGACAAACGATATTCTTTGTGTGTTGGATGATGTATCTGTCTTAGATATCGAAACAATGTGCTGGAGACAACCTACTCTTCAACCTTCTATTTTTTCTCCACAATCTCGTTATGCCCATCTATCTTCTGTAACTGACGATAAGCTTATTATTATTGGAGGTCAGGACATTGAAAATAGTTACTTGGATGAAATGAATGTGTTGAATTTAAAAACTTGGGAGTGGGAACAAGTGAAGCCTGTAGAGAAGCACGTGGGTGCATACAGATCAGTTGCTGTAAGTTCACCCCCCGGTACATGCTTTCCTTCTATGCTTAAAAACAACGTAAACGAAGAAAACAATGATGAAAATACCGATGGTACAGCTGATAATCAACAGCAGTATGATGTAAACGTAGCATCTACCTCATCAGCAACTCACCGCACATCCACTGTTAGACAATATGGACCTTCCATCCAAACTGTAGATGAGCCAAACCCAATTTATTTATATACCAACTACAACTTTACTGATGTAAAACGTGAGTTGCAACTTATATATTCGTCCTCGTTAGTACAACAACAAGCTGTCATAGAGGACTGTTCTTCTTATATGAATGGATCTGCTATGCCTCCTGGATTACGATTCCCAACAGGTCATACGCTCGGTAATCACTTAATTTTAGCCGGAACCTATCTCTCACCTCAAACGCAGTCATATACGATTTGGTCGCTTGATCTTGGAAAGTTGGCTTGGTCGCGCATAGAAACAGGCAATGTGTTTAGCTCAGGTTCCTGGAATCGAGGTGTTCTTTGTGAAAAAACCAATCGATTTATTGTATTCGGCAACTCAAACAGAGTTCTATTAGATGATTATAATCACCGACAAATCAATTTCGATCATATTGCCATGGTAGATTTGGAGGCATTTGGCGTCTATACTTTACCAAAAGTCACCTGTTCTTCATTGGCTCAGGAGATGGGACTTCGACTCTTAAATGAGCCTGCTGTTTCTGATTTTCATATTATTACTCAGGATAATCAAAGTATCCCTGTAAATTCAGCTGTTTTATGTCAGAGATGGCCATATTTTGCCAGTTTAATGAAAGAAAATCACAAAGTTATCATTCTGCCAACATCGAAGCGATCATCACAATTAGCCGAAAGTAAAAAGGAAGTTGATGATTCTATAATTGATCCAATGCAACACCAGGAACAAGAAGAAGTACAAATAGAAAATGATGATCAAGCTGAGGATAAAAAGGAGACAAAGGAAAAAGAGGAGCCACCTATCACCGTGATTAGGAGTCATTTTATGTCATTTCCGTATCCTCATGCAGTCGTAATTGCACTGCTACAATTCATTTACACAGACAATTTACTTACAGCACAACAATATCAACCCCATATATTATCACAATTACTACTTTTATCTGACATGTATGATATTCCTCGTCTGAGGGAATTATCTACTCATGCTTTACATCAAATGTTAAATATGTCAACAGCACCATTGATTTTTGAAACAGCTGCGTTATCTCACCAGACTAGCCTTCAAATTCGAGCACTCAAAATGATGATTGCGGCCAAGAAAATGATTCAACAGCAACAGCAATTACAACAACAGCAGCAGCAACAGCAACAACAACAACAAGTACGCTCCCGTACTGTATCAACGCCTGTTAACAACTCATCATCAAATACAGATGCTGCTCCACCTATATCTCCAACCACTTCTTTATCCTCATCTAGTTATAGTACTAATATCAGCCTGCTTGACAATAACATCTCAAGAATGTCGATCTATGATCAACAAAGCTATCCACAAGCATCTGTACAATCTCCTACTCTATCATCCTTCCGTACAAGAAAACCTTCCGTAGGTAACTCAAACAGCCGCACATTCCATACTTCTAATCATAACTCAGCAAGAGCCTCGACTTCAATAAATGCACTTGGTAATAATATATACTCAAATACAAATGATAATTATAGCCCACCGATTACACCAAAACAACAAAAGTCATATCCACCTTCTGAAATCGAGACTATATCTGAAAGTCCGAGAAGATCTTCAAGCCCTCCTCCTCCTTCTTTCACAGCTGATCAACCAAAAGAGAAGAAAAAGAAGAAGGCTTTCTTGGATGTATTTGGAAAATTTTCTTCTTCATTCCAGTAGATATGTTCCTTTTCAACTAATTTTGCTGCTATTCTCTTTTTTTTTGTTGTATTCAAATTATCTTATTTAATAATAATAACAATGCTTAATATCAATCCAGGACCCATTTATTAATTTCAACATAGTGGTGAATTAAAAGTATCGTTTATTTTAAAGTTATAAAGAAAGATCGTATGCATAAATACAGATTTAAGTTAAGTTTTCCGTGCAAACGCCAATTATAAATCGAAAAAAAAAAGTACATGTGCCTGAGATACACAATATCAGACTCATTGACTACGAGCTATGCATTTACCAAAGTTTTTAAAAAAAAGAATTAGTAGCAATACATAGTAGGTATTTAAACCTAGCCCTTGTCAACAAGCGCTGAAGCCATATTGAATGAAGGACATAGGACATGTCATGGACAGTTTGTGAAATTTTGTTAGGGGTGTTCGCAGCTTTTCAATCAACCTGAGGGTAGTGAAAAATCCTAATATTAAAGAAAGTACGATAGTTAGTACCACTGGTCATGTCAAAAAATAATAAAGGAGGCATTATCAATTTGGAAACTACACTATTCAATGTGCAAGCACAAATAAATGGAATGGTCAAGGCATGGATGACCCCCAAGAATCAAAGATTGAGTAGAGCAGGTGAATTCTGCCTTTCAGAGCCCTTCAGCAGAGTTAAAATCTATTTTGTAAAAAGCATATTCATTAACAAGTACTGTTCTCCGAAATAAATGCAAATGGGCTGATTGAAAAATAGCAATAAAATATATTAGAGCTTATTATTTTAATTTCATTTTTTTTTTATAAATGTATTTGAAGATGTCCCCTATATCTATAGAGATATTTAGTTTATTGGATTTCCTTTTTGATAAGTAGAAGTATCAAATGAAAGTGACGGTTTCACCGAAACATAAATCGGCTCAAACGAGCCGAATATAAAATATAAAAGAATATCTTTAAGAATAAAAATAATTTATTTTGCTATGAAAATATACACACATATATATAATAAAGCCACGTAGGCATTATTCAAAAGTAGGCTTATGGTGAAGGGGGTAATAATTTCGGTGGTTAAAACGCACAGTTTTTAAAATCGAGAAAAAAAGGATGGCTGCTCGTTTTTGATATGAAGTTGAAATTCTTGGAGATCAAAAAATGAGAAATGTAGTTCTTCATATTTCAACGATAAATTGTCCAAAAGACTATTTGAATCATAACGTCAAAGAAAGTACTATAGATATTTCAAAGGAATGGAGTACATCTAGATACCTCAATATTACAGCTGAATTAAATTACGCCAATAGAAAGTTAAAGAATCGCACATTGTACAATTTCAAAAGTGATCTGGAGAAAATCGTGTATAATCTCGACGTTATTCCACCAATAAAATCTACATATCCGAATTAAAAGACACAACATATGCAAAGTACTCAATAGAGCAAATTACTTTATTCTTTTAAGCTAACAAAATTTTTAAATATGAACCAGAGCCAGAAGATAGTAGTCAATTTACTGCCTTTTTTTGTGGTAATTATTCATTTTCTAATAATAATTCAACAGAAATCAATATTGCAAAAAGATTAAAGGTAGTAAGTTTGAATTTATATCTATTTTCTGAGCACCAGTTGGTTAACAAATACAATCATTTTTGTTGGGTGAGGAACATAGCCAAATAAATCTAGTATAAAACACCCTGGTGACGAGCAAAACTCTGGTGACGAACAAAGTTCTATTGAAGAAAACGAAGGCCAAGAGGAACACGAAACTCGAGATGTTCCACTCAACGCTGATTCAACAGACGGTTCATATATCTACAAGGAAGAAAATCAAATAATGGATGACAGCTCACCTAAAAAACACTACTATCTATCTATTTATGGTAGAAATAAGTACTGGTAACTCAAAATTACATGAAATGGAAAGCGATACCACTGTAAAAGAAAGATATACAATTTACTCCTTTGTCTGCTCAGAGGGAACACATAACCAAGCCCATCATGAATTCAGTCAAAGTTTTCGAGATGTATTAAAATAATTCCTACAATCCATCAAGTACATTATAAATATGAACTTGGCGCTTATTGGTCCAATGACAAATAAGGAATAGTTACTGTCTTACATATTGGATTTCTTATTGGAAGTATCATCAACACTTCTCGACTGTATATTAAATGGGACACGACTTCAAGTGTTTATCTTAACTACCAACTGAAAGCACTGCTACGTCATCATGACTTTATTATATGGAAATTGGAACTGGCGAAATAAAACCTTATAATGGCCTTTACTCGTTCATTCATGATATATTGTTTATAGAGGTGTTTGCAAAAAGATGCAGACCCAACCTTTTGATAATTATCTCCGTCAATTTATGTCCAAATTTTATAAAAACACTACCAAAATAACTCTTAGGTTATGGCTTACATTTTATTAAAGTATAGTGCGCTTAAGTTTGTTAAGTAAAGAGTAATGAAGTTTATTTAAAAAAAAATTTAAAATGGCATATTTTATGTATTTAATCGCCGTTTGAATCAACTTCTCTAAGGTCCTCAACTTCTTCTTCTGTCTCGATCACGTTGACATTCATTATGATACCAGACGCTTGGTCAATAGGTTCTCTCTCGTCAGCTTCTACGTACTGTTTGGCAATTTTTAAAGTCTTTTCCCAGACAGCTATCAACCAATGCTTTTGAATATTATCGAAGTTACCCATCAATCTCTCTTTCAAAGACGCAGCAGTTTCATCCAGTCTAGGGTCGTGTGCAACAGGTTCTTTCACTATCGACCATACCCTCTCAATAGATTGTAGCTCACAGTGATATGAAGAAGTTTTGAGAATGATATGGTCAAAGTGATTCGTTATTACAGTTGTTGCATAGACTGAAATGATGTTCAATTCATGCACTGCATTCAAAAGCTGCATCTTTGTTGGAAATTGACGGTTATTAACTGCGACTGAGAGAGTATGATTATTATCGATAAACCACCGTATAATATCCATGACTTTATCTGCAGATGTTGGCACAGGGTTCAGTCATTGTTGGTGATATTTTGCACCATCCATATGGATGATGCAACTTGTTTTATATGTTTTTTTTCTTCAAATTCAAGCAAAGTGAGCAAAAAACACTTCAAATATTTCTGCCGTGATAATCATTTACATCAATTTTTTTTCCCTTTTGGTTGTCAAATGTGAAGGTTCTGTTTTAAAAGCTCTATACTACATTTATTGTCTTAACTATAAACAATAAATGCTCCAGAGATCACCAACATAGGCTTTCTGCCTCTAACATTAACACTACCACCTGTTACTGTCAATGTTCTTTGAGCATGATGGTCAAGGTGGCAGTAATATTTATCAAGGAATACCTCAGGTTGCAATGGACAGTCATTTGCTG
The DNA here is from genome assembly GCA_024140245.1 of Backusella tuberculispora. Taxonomy (NCBI): domain Eukaryota; kingdom Fungi; phylum Mucoromycota; class Mucoromycetes; order Mucorales; family Backusellaceae; genus Backusella; species Backusella tuberculispora. Next base: position 112,922 of record VCJD01005444.1, on the reverse strand, counting down.
ATATATTGCTCAAACGCCGTTCAATGTAACGATGTTTATAAACAACATTCGCATTACTGTCATGAAGAATGTTTCTTTGATCTCCCTTAATGTAATGGAATCCCATTCTGAGCAAGTCTCTTTGGAGAGTAAAAAGGAAAATATCTATTCTATGTTCCTCCTTTAATTCGTTCAAGAAAAGTTTTGTAGTATTGGGGACACATTTTGAATTGTTTCCCAAAACGATTGTTCTAAAGGCTGAATTATATTCCGGATCAAAAATCTTTTTTGGGCGTCCCAAAGGTTCATGTTCAATGCTAGTTCCTGGATGAAGATAATATTTGACTGTCTTCCCTGATACATCGGTTGAAACGCCAGCAGCCTTAGCTAGAAGCTTGCGCAAACTCAGCTTTATTTTCTTACTAATTGCGCTTTTGTTCTTCTGAAGAAACTCATGAAAGTTCATTAGTATAATAAACTAGTTAGCAGTTGTGGCTGTTGCTTTTCGTTCACGATGGGGATTTTGCATTTTGAAGTAATTGTTTGTTAATGAAAAAGATTAAGAGAGTAAAGACGTATATTTCTAAAGCAAACGAAAATTAAAAAGCTTTATTTTTGTGGATTATGGGCGAAAACAAAATAATGGTATAAAACCGGTATGCATCTTTTTGCAAATACCTCTATGTTATTTATATATGATTTAATTGATTTATTTATGTATTAAATGAGGTTTATTTTTCGTAAATAACAATTAATGATTGCTTATTTACTTTATCTATACAATTGAGTGGTATGGCAAGAAAAATGTTGTAAGAAGAGAAAGAGAGAAGGGTGGCTGTGTGAATATGGAATAAATAAAATCAAAAACATATGTAAAAAAAAAAAAAAGAGAAATCATTGGAATTTGGAGATGATAGGGGATTGAGTGGGAGACCATCTGACTTCCTTCTTTTTCTTTGATAACGAAGGTGACTGTTTTAGTAGATGTACTTTACTGCCAACACCTTGAACAATATCAAGCTGACGCTGTAGCTCATCTATCTTTCTTTGCATTTCCTCAATGACTTGGGCTTTTTCAAATTCAACACGAGCTACTTTCTTTGTCAAGTCCTCGATTTTCTTATTTTTGTGCTGCAATGCCAAACGGTTCGCTTGTAGTTGAAGCTGAAGAGCTGCACTATTGTCATCTTCAGTTGTTGGAAGAGAAAACAATTCAAATCTTAACAGCTCTGATGCGGTAGGACGATTATCCGGCTTCTCGTTCATCATCCAGATGATCAGAGCAGATACCTTGGGATATAGCTCTAAGAAACCTTCAGGGAATACACCTTTCTTTAACTTTTGTAAAGCATCTGCACGCTCCATAGCCGTTGAGAAAGGCTGGAATAATTCAAAAAGAATAATACCAAGAGAGTAGATATCTACCTTTTCATCGTAAGCTTGTGCAGGAACTGCAAGCTGCTCTGGTGAAGCGTACTAAATTACGTAAGTGTAAATATAGAAAATAACGGTTTAATTAAATTATTTCAAGCTAAAAAAAAAGAGCGTTGTTTACTTACTGTACGGGTGCCGACACCAATAGTACGCGTTCTCGTTGGCTTGGGTCTCTTAAAGCCTGTAGAGCTAGTGTATTCTTTTTTGCTAGTATCATCCGAGGTAACGGATGTTAACGTGCTAGTAGATGAACGAGTCATTAATTTTGGAGTGGGTGGTGTGTTTGATTCTGTTGAAGGCACCAAAAGGGCATCTCCAGAGACTTCATCGATCACGTCAGCAGCTAAACCAAAATCACCAATCTTAGGCACCCAATGCTCTTCCCACATGTAGTCATGCAAGCCTTTTGAGGACATCACACCATCAAAGGAACGACCGAATCTACTGGAACTACAATAACTTCCAGGAGAGAGACGCTCACCGTTGAAACTGCATCGTCTCTTTCTACCTTCAGCACTAGAGGGCATTCCTAAAAAAATATTACTGGGTTTTAAGTCGCGATGAATTAGACCTTGATCATGAATATAAGCTGTGCCTTCCAAAATCTGGAAAAATATTTCAAAGTTGCGCTTTGGATCAATTGCTGCAGATGCATTCCCGTCTTCAGCTACTCGTTTATTTCTAAATTTGATATAGTCATGCAATGTAGCTAATTCATAAATAAACAAAAAATAAAAATAAATCAAATCAAGTCAAATAAAAATGAGTATGACATTCTTCGTACTTGATGTAACTGAACTTACTTGGACAGAGTTGCATCTGAATGAACAACATCCAGCCACCTTTGCTTTTAGGCCTCTTGCCACTACCCGATCTGGTACTGCGTAATCTAGATGATGAACGTGCGTTTGAAAAGCGATGATCAAAATATGAATCTGTATTAGATTCTATTTCTGGTTGATAAGAGCTTGAGGAAGCATCACCAAATTGAATTTGAGACATACCACTATCCTCGCCAGGTGTAGAAAGAGGCACACCAAAAGACTCATCATCATCAAAATGTGGCTCGAATCCATGGAAAAAACCACTACTGCTTTCATCGTGGCGTGGAATAGAGTAAAGAGAAGAAAGAGATGAATCCTGCTCATCATCTGTATAATCTTCTTCACCCCAATCAGAAGAGCCAGAAAACTTTTCAGTAGCTGCAGTCCCCCTTCCTTCATCATATTCAAGCCATGAGGAATAATAGCGAATTACGTTATGGTGTTCAAGACGTGCTAAACTTTTAATTTCACGGAATATCTTTTCATAAGGATTTTGCTCTTCATCCAAGCTTCCTTCTTCAATATTTTTTCCTAAACTTATTTTCTTTACAGCATATTCGATACCGTCAAGTTTGTTGCGTGCTCTGAAAGCAGTTGCAAATCCACCTTTTCCTAAAAGATTAAGCTCAACAAAATCATTATGATAACGTGAGTTTTGAATACTCAAATTCTGGAAAAAACTTGGAGTAGAATCAGTCACAAAGTCTTGGAATCGAGATGAAGTAGTGGAGCTGGTAGGTAAAAATAGGCTGTCGGAAGGTGACATATTTTTTCCAGAATAATCCATGGGTGAGAAGGAGCACTCTTCTGATTCGCGCTTATCGCTTTGTTGAGAGTCACTGTCTGCTTTGTCAACTGAATTCTCGGTAATCATTTTTCTACTTGATTCTGAAAAAGTCATCAGATCTTGATTCTGAACAGTTTGAACAGCAGTGAAAAAGAGTTTTCGGAATGCATCTTGGAATGCCGATCGAATACTTGTCATTTCGTCTACAAATTCTGCATCAATGATACCAAGTGAACGCAAAGTTTGACAAATTAAAAAGAATACTTTTCGATTGGCATCAGGAGTATCTCCATAAGAACGACAAAACGACTCAATCAGTGAGACTAAAAGCATTTTTGTCTGGTATCTTTTTGCTGAATGATCTTTTACGTTTGTGTTGCTTAAAATCGCCAAGTTTTGAGCATCAGTGTCGTTTTCTGAAGGATCTTTAAGGGTATACTCGTAACTGGTACTGGAATAGCCTATTTTTTAAATAACGTCAGTTTCTTAAAAGCTGGAAAACTAGTAACAACAAACTAGACCTGTTGCTTTTTCTTTGCTGGAGGGTTCCGGACTAGTGTCTAAAGGTCTAGTCCAGAACTTATTACTCGAACATTCAGAGGAAACATCA
>VCJD01005444.1:68674-82988 GCA_024140245.1 Backusella tuberculispora | reverse complement strand
GTTTTTAAAAAAAAAAAAAAAAAAAAGTACTATGGAAATTAGCCCCCCTGAGGGAGAAAGCGAGAGAGAGTTTTAATTCACCAATAAAAACATAGCTTTCCCTACATATATAGCTATTGCAGAATCTTTCACTATTGAGGCTCTTTTGCAGATTCTATTCAAAAGTTCCTAGTTCCCTTGATCGAGTATATTATTTTTATTATAACTGCTGTAGTAACCAGGAACGTTAACCAAAACGTGGCAACCACACGTTCATAGCAATGATGATACAACAATGTGTTGGTCCAAGATATTCAAGGTAGTACAAATAGTATTATTTTTATCATGTATGTAAAGTTCTAAAATAATATTTAATTTCTCAAACGTGACAATGGCCAAGCTGTTTCAGTTTTTTTATGGTTATTGTTTCGTATTCTTGGAAATTTACTATAAAAGTAATATTATTTTAGACTTTTTTGATTAATCATTAATATAACTTCTTCTTTCACATCTTTCTCTCTTTCCCTATTTATATCTAGAATCATTATGTACTTTACTATACCTTATAATACTAAACCTATATTGGATCAACAACTAGAAGGATACCAGAATTATACACAAGAAGACATGGAAATGGCCGAAGAACAAAGCACAATCGAAAGCGTAAACGAGTGGCAACATCAGATTTTAGTAGAAAGATATAAGGGTCTTGCATCTCTGATAGTTGAACTACAAAGTGAGTTGGAAGTTCTCAAACTAGATATAGATTCATCCAATACACACATGCATGCCATAAGCCCGTTAACAGACCAACAATTTGAAATTTTTGAAAAGAGAATCGAAAACCACCGTGAGGGCCTTTGTCAGTTTTTATACCAAATGGCGAATACTATGATGGATAGTATAACAAAAACAAAGCAGCAAGAGTTACCAGAACCGTTATCCGCCCAACCATCTTTGCCTACTTCCAAAATCTCATTTTCTTCTATGGCATCTTCGATATCATCGTTTTTTTTATCAGACAACTCCGATGTTGAAACTAATGATTCTTACTATGATTGTCTCGGATCAAGAGCTCAATCGCGACGACTAAAAAGACAACAATTACGACATAGTTACGATCAATATTGTACAAATGAATCATATGCCGATTTGAATTTTAAAGCAAATCAAAGCTTATCTGATATCAGCAGCTCATCCGGAAAATATAGTCGTTTTGAATCTGATGAAATAATAAAAGTAGAAAAAAATAAAATAAATCCAACAAAGTCTCGTTCATGTACTATTGATCATCAGCAAGATGCTTTCCTTAGCAAATCAACTACCAAAATAGAACCAAGTGCTTGTACACAACAGAGTCAATTCAAGGACATAATTTCTTACTTGAATGATATACCACTTTGGGAAGATGATAATGATTTATGTGAAGATTTGCTTTACTTATTAGAAGAAATGGATGAAAATGAGCTTTCTTTGACTTCTATCACAAGGTCATCACCTCGGTCATTACAGGTAAATATATTATTAAAGCGTTCCATAATAGATACGTTTTCAAGCGGCTTTAAATGGATAAAGTTTGTGTTGGTGATTAGTCTCGCTACTGTAATTTGCCTGAGGCGTGGCATCTGTGATTCTCTCTTATTATAAACAAACAAAAAATAATAAAATAAAGCAATTGTAAATATACTGCTTAACTGTCATTGTCAGCCACATTTTATTTATTTGTTTATTATATTATCATTATTATATATATACATATATTTATATATTTATATATCTTTATATGTGTGTGTGTGCGTAGTGTGTGTGCGTGTGTGTATATGCTAGATGATGTTATTGAGGATGTGATCTCCATCTATCATGAATTGTTTCAATTTCTTTACTGTCTGTTTGAAGCACTTCGACCATATGTTGTATACCCTTATCTTGTTCTTCAAGAATCTAATATGTGAAATGTAAATTAATTTATGTATTCTACTCTACTCTATTCTATTCTATTTCTCATCAACTATATAATACACATACCTTTGTAACACTATTTTGATCTTCTTGACTGACAGAACTCCATCCTTCCACACCACCAATTTGTCCATATTTTCTCCCAGACTCCTTAATCAGCTGCAATTGAGCCCACATTTGAGTTAATTTGCCATGAAATTGTTCTGATCTTTGCAATTGATCTTGAATGTTTTCATAACGCGTACGCATAACTTCCTCATCTGGTGTAATAGAATATCCTTTGTGACGTAAAAGTTGAACTAGCTTGACAAACTGAAATTGAAATAAATACACGTTAATTTACAATCAAAATATAATAAAAAAAAACGGGGAAATTGACAGATCTAACCTTGAGAACTCTTTGAGTAAGTTCCATATGTCTTTTCTTATATTCGGCCAACTTCTTTGCAGTTGCTAATTGATCTTTAACTTGTAATTTCTTTAATTTCTCCCCAATTTCCTTTTTAATTGATTAAACGATTGAGCATACGTTTCTCGTGTTGTTTATAGTACAAATATTACCTGTAGCTTATTACTATGTGCATTGCTTAATCGTTCTTGTTGATCGATACGTTTAATAACATCCTCAAAACCAATGGCTAATGCAGGTACCATTCTATCATGGGAATAGTAATAATAATAATGAGAATCAGTAAACAACTCTACTACTACAAATAAGAACAATAAATAAATGCATGTTTTCTATCCTTACGTGGTTGGATCAGGATTGGCTTTTTGTGCTTCTTCCCATGCTCTTGGATCATGGTCTGCTGGTTTTTGGTAAAGGTGGACATCCTTGGCAGGAACAACGTTATAAAAATAGTGTCTGAATGCGCAATCAGGGGATGTAAGATCCCATCGTTTTTTAAATAAAGCTAATGCTTGCCATAAGTTATCAGGTCGACTTCCATCTTCATTCGAAAGCATGTTAGCTACAGCATCTTGTGCAGCTTGCTCAGATTTAATAAGAAACTGCCAAATCATTATGTCTCGTTCTTGTTCTGGTGTTAATTTATTGTTGTTTATGGTATTATTTGCATTAAAGACTCCAGTGTTGTTTGTAGGTTGATTTCCAAAAAATCCTCCTGTTGCTGCTGTTGCTGCTGTACCAAAGCCTGGTTTGGCTCCAAATAAACTCCCTGTGTTTGCATTGGCGCCAAACATTGGTGCAGATGTTGTCGTAGGTGCTGCCGCTCCGAAGAGAGAAGGTGTTGTACTAGGAGCTGAGCTGGTACCAAAAGTTAAGCCAGTACCAGCTGTAGATGTGCCAAATGCTGAAGTGGCGGTGGAAGTGTTTCCAAAGGAAAAGCCTGTAGATGCAGCAGGTGTTGCTCCAAAGGAAGGGGCGGTACTTGCTCCGCCGAATGAGAAACCAGTAGAAGCAGCAGGTGCTCCAAAAGTGGCATTTGTTGAAGTTCCAAATCCTGTCGGCGCTGCTGCTGGTGTACCAAACGTGTTTGTGGCAGCAGGCGTACCAAATCCTGCAGATGCAGTAGATGTACCAAAAGGTGTAGAAGTTGGAGCTGCTGCTCCGAAAGCCGTTGTAGTTGATGCAGGCGCTCCAAAGGCTGAAGTTGTTGCAGGCGCTCCAAAACCAGAAGTTGAAGTAGTACCGAATCCACCACTTCCAAATGTATTAGTGCCTGTGTTATTTGCTCCAAATGTAAACGACATTAGCCTGTGTGAAGAAAAAAATAATAAAAAAGAACGTTGAAAATAAATAATGTAAGCACAACGCGCGTATTGAAAAAAAATCAATGAAATTCAATAGTAAACTAAGCCACAGATAGAAAGTCCTAAAAACATATTGAAAGTGATAAAGAATGCGTTTTCTTAGATTTTTTTCTTTAATTCAACATCACATTAAACTAAAGTCACCTTTAACAATGGCATACCTGCTAGAATCTTCCATGCCTATCATTGTCTGTTGAATTGGGCGCTGGTTGCATTCTCATACCGAACTGGGTAGTGGTTAATATAAACATGGCTCAAGTGATATATAAATGTAATCATTTATCATACAAATTATTTTACAAATTACAAACAAAAAAACTACTCTATCGTTTTCCCTAGTTTACTTACAGATCATAAGTAAGCACCGAAACAGTACTCTCACTATATTAGCTTCCTCTTTACTTATTGCAAAATAATTTATGTAGTTGTTTATGCAGCAGCTTTTTAATATATTACGAAACTTTTTTTTTAGAAACAACGATGACTTTGTGTGTGTTTTTTTTATTTCATTTATGTCATGTATTTATTGATTATTCTAAGAGTAGAAAAGTGTTCTGTAAGAATATTCTTTATAAGCCTATTAGTATAGTATATCAATTTTAGGTGAATGTCATTGAGAGGCGGCAGTTGTTTTAAATGACTTCCTCATACTTGGTGGTTTTCGAGGCCTAGTTTTAGTCAACTTCAAACAGTCCAATGATTAAATAAAGAAATTAGAATCTGCTTTTTATATCATTATTAATATATCTTACATGAGTCAAAAGTTCTGGTTTTTCCTGGACACTACTCTTTGATTTATTAATTTGAGATAATTTACCAGTGGTAAATGTATATTTTTGCTGAAAAAAATCTAGTAGTTTACTTGATAAGCGCTGAGGACTTGATCCGCTCAGCTTTGCTTGCTTTGTAAAGTTTGTGTCTCTTATTTGAGAGTTTGTTTTAATGTCCGTCTTGACTTTAGATGCAATGGTTTTTTGCACTGAGTTTTTTTTCTTTACTAGAGGATTGCTTTTTTTATCATCATTATTATCTTTTTCTTTGAATACATAGTCCGGAATTATCGTTAATTCATTACTAAAAGAAACTCTTTTTTTATAATTAGCTTTTCGTGGTTGACTTTCAGTTAGAAGCTGACTCGAATTGTGATCTTCCGCAGTATCGTTCGAGTAAGTAGACTCGGAATCAATTGATTCCAAGTCAGCTAACATAAAAGGATCAAATTGTGTGACCTCTGGTTGATTGGGAACATAACATGGACTGATGGTTTCGTCGGTTTGGAATGGTTTCTGTGATGTCTGAAAGCTTGTTAGAGGTCATATATAATTATAGTTGACTTATTTACTTACACGTTCCTGGCTGATAGAACTTAATTGGCTAGGTGGTTTTGGAGGGGGTGTTTTTAATTTCATTTTAGCAGTAAGCATTGCAATTCTTTCCTTGCTCATTATGCTAGAACATATAATGTTTGTAGTAATTGGGTTTTTATAAAATTCTGAGCAATTCTGTACCAAAGGTAGCCCATGTATCGAAGAATCGATATTTTTGTAAATAATCTAGGAAGAAATATGCGTTATGTAATCCTGTTTCATGAAGGAATCATTATCTTACCTTAGTATTTTGGGCTAATTCTTTATCACTGGTGATATTTGAAGAATCAGTATCTTTTTTTGAACTATTGAATAGGCAATTATTATTTTTAAAAACTAAAAACAATTTAAAGCATAGAATAAAATACCTTTTGTTTGCGTTTTTTGACAGAGGTTCTTCAAAAAATGGAGTTCTTTCAATCACAGCTAAAAATATCATGCATTAAGTACTCATTACTTTTTTTTTTCAACACGTAAAATATAAATATACATTTTTGTAATTTCGGTTGAAACAATTCATAGATGCTTGCTTTTAGAGGATCGACTTTATAAGAGTCTTTGTATTTTGTTTTCATTTTCTTCGGCTCCTATTTATTGTAATATAAATGGGTATTTTAAAGTATCTATTTGGAAATAAAAAGAATATATTTACATCTTCTAGAGTTATTAAACTACTCGATTCATCATAAATCCAGGAAGTATCAGTTCTTTGTAAACTTTTGATTTCGTTGTTTGATGTTTTCATTTTTTTTTTTTCTTGAGAAAGAAAAAGATTTACAGGTAAAATAAGGATGACAATTAATGACAAAAATATTCCTTTTTATAAAAAAACAACAATAACCTAAAATGGAATACAATAGCACAACTTTATTTTTAAAAAAATTACAAAAATAAACAACCATCTAAATCAAAATTAATTACACAATATATTGGTTTTCTATTTCATTGTTCCACTGCTTTTTCAAGTCTTCGATACTACTTGAAGAGTAGCGGTAGCCGTTACTCTTTGCTTTTGCTTGAGAAGCTTGGGTATGACCAGAAGATAATCTATCAAAAACATTGTTCACAGAAGAACGACGGAGTTCATATGAACAATTAGGAGAATCATCTCCCTTTAAAGGCAAAGCTGTTGCCTTTGTTGGTCTCGGTTGTGAATGGAGGGTAAGTACAGAATTGGGTCTACCGGCCTGATTCATAGAAGAAAGTAGCATACTGTTGTTAAATGCTGGAATCAAAGAAGTACCATTGGTATAGTCTCTAGTTGAATTTCCGTCTCTTGCATCCTGACTGAATTGTTGTTTCTGAGGTGATAATACTTTGGATTCCTCATACCCATAGCTCATCTCACGTAATAGCGATCTTCTTCTCATATTACTTGGAGTTGCTGTTGGGGGCTGTTGGAATGAGAATGCTCTACGTCTATTAATAATAGGTGTAGGAGGTGTTGTGTTGGAGGCTACACCATTCAGATCTGATACAGGTATTGATGGCAACTTACTTCCAGAAGAAGCGCGAGTCATCTTATGGCTTTGATTAACTGAATAAACAGAAGGTAGGGACCCGTTATCTGATTGAACAGATGTTCTTCGAGGATTTCTACTACGAATAGATGAGGTCGATGACTCACGATCAGTTTGGTATCGTGCAAATTCAGCAGGTTTCATAAGTGGCGAGGGTGGTGGACGTATATCTTTTGGTGTCTGAAGTAATTGCTGTAAGAACTGTTCCGGAGAGGACATTGAGTTTCGACGGTTTACTAATGGGGATGTAGAGGGTTTCATTGGTGCATTTACGCCTAATTTACCAGACAATGGCTGAGGGATCTGTGGTCTAAGCTTAGGACTAGGTGCGACTTCCATGACAGGCGAGGGTGGTCTACTTATATGATATTCGCTCCAAGAAGAATTCAAAATGTTTCCATTAATTCCGTCATTGTATATCTTATCAAACATGTTTTCTATGTGTTGGTACTGATCTTCAGGATGAAGATCAATGGCCGAATCAGAGTCACTTCCATCTTCCATTTGGCCAAATGATTGAATGCTTCCGTTCTTAAAAGAAAGGCTTGATAAAGAAGTACGACGAGATGATCCTTGTAGTTTCTTGATCTTCTTCTCGTTTTCAACAGTTGTTTCAATAGCTGCTTTCTTCATAACAAACAAAGTGCACCTCAAATCTTGGGCGGTCTTTTCGAGTTGTTGGAATGTCATTTTACTGTTATAATCTTCAATACGAAGCAGAAGAATATCATCGATCATTGTTTCCATAATAAGACTTGCTTCATCTGAGGCAATGGATTTAAGAAGCTTCTCAATAATGTCAATACAACGTTCAGGACTAGCATTTGGAGATACGCTGAAGCATTCTTCCAAAGCATCCATATCAAGCCATTCATCTTCAACATCAGCGACTTTTTCTTTTGAGACGTTGTCAGCAAAGGTAACTCTTTTTTCAGGTCGAGAGCTCATGTCAACAATAGGGTCTGCTTCATCTTCTTGCATAATTTCGTTAGCAGCATCATTATGAATGGCATGTATTCTAGCATTTAAGTAGGAAATCTCTGCTTCTACTGTTTCGATATTATCATCTATGGCCTGAGTAATAGCATGATCGATATTTAAACTATCTCTGTGTTGGTCGAATAAAAGCATTTCATGTTCCGAAATATATTCAGCTTTCTTGTGAGCAAGTGCATTTCTCTTTGCCAGTAATTGCTTCATTTCTTCTACAGCTTTTTTTCCTTGAATGAACTGAGCGAGTGCTTGATCAAGTAGATGCTTCTTCTTTGCTGCACGCTCCTGAACAGGAATACGGTTCTTTTTAGGTACTTTTCTCTTACGAGACAGACCATTAACATGAGAGTATTGTACTAAGGCATTTCCTACGTCAAGAATAGAGCCGCAGCTAGCTAGAGATTTCTCATCAAGAACGCCTCCTTCACGAACTGCTTTTTTCAAAATTTGAATAAGGCGCTTGAGTTTCTCTGCTGCAATAACGGATTCATCAGATTTTTTTTGGAGAATGAGTTGGAGTTGTTTGCCTTCTCTTTCAAGACGACGTTTGATTTCGGCATCTTTTGCTTGTCTACGGCGTAGTTGTTGAATTTCACGTTCATGGCTATGAATTTGGTCCTTGACACGCTCGGCTTCGCTTTTCATTTTTCTGATCATGCGACGTTTTTCGTCTTTCAGACTTTCAACGCTGACACGAAGCGCACGGAGCATACTTTCATTTTGATTACGAGAAGATTGAATAGTACTGGAAGTTGCTGTGTATTTTCGGCGTAAGTCGGAAAGTTGACTCATCAGTGTCTTCATCTTTGTTTCGTAGGCATGGCGAATATCGTTTGCATGTTGCTTTTCTCGATGAGCAACAACAGCATCCTTAGATTGGGCGAATGATGATTGCTTTGTAGTATCATCTTTCTGTTGCTGACGAAGGTTGAGGATTTCTTCACGTAGAGAATAAAGTTTCTTTTCAAACTTCTTGCGCATTCGGCTATATTCAACTTCAGTTCTTTCGAGTTGGCCTACAAGTTCTTCATTAACTTGAATGTCAGATTGAATCTGAGTAAGTACACGTTGAAGCTGAGGATTTTTTGCACAGTAATCTTCAAACTCGCTATCCTCCATAATAGAGCTAAAGTTAGTTTCAGCAGAAGTCATCCTTGAGCGTGGTGGTCTGCTTTCTGGAACTCGAGTCTGTTCTTCGGTCTATTTCATTTTTTTTTTAAAAAAAAACTTGATTAGTGGTTAAGTTTGATGATTGGAATGTAAACTTACAATAGAACTAGGTTCTTCTATTTCACCAAATACGCTCATGTTTTCTTCAGATTTAAGCTTATCAAAAATCTCGTCATCTGCTAATATATCATATTTATAGTCCATCTATATCATTTTATGAAAATATATTATATTTTGTTAATAATAATAGCAGAAAAGTCAATATTAAAGTCATACCTGATCATTTTCCAATTCTTTGGTCTAAAAAAATAAATGCCAGTTAGTTACATTAGTGTTTTTTTGCAGATATTTGTCCTACCTTGAAGTCATCCAATACTTTTAATGCTTTGTCAATCTGTGATTTTGCATTTTCTATGGAGCTCTTGGCTTCAGCCCGGAGACCGGATGATTCGGTACCATGAATATTACCAATAGTTTCTTGTAGCCATTTTTCAATATCTTCACTGTCGTTGCTTTGAATCATCATAGGCTTTTTAGGTCTTGAGTTAACGTTAGGTACTTTAGAGCGCTTTGTAGAACGAAAGGTAATGTTACGAGATGTCGTTGTACTACCATTAATAGTGCGTCTCTTCTTTCCAACTCCTCTTTTACGGCCGTTAGGATATTTCTGAGTTGGTGAGCTGCTTCTATTCTGGCTTAGAAGTAAATTATTTGTTCTAAGTGACGAACTAGGTGTGGTGTTTTTATTTGTCATGGTAATAGCATGCATTAATGGTGCACGAATTGATTCACAGAAAGCAAGTCGTTCTTGTGTGTCGTTAAGCTCATTTCTTAAATCACGTATTTGTTTTTGATATTGAGCGACAATGGGTAAAGTTTTTAATTTTGTATCTTCTTCCATGTTTACAGAAGAAGTTTGGTACTGAGACCAATCGACAGATTGCATATGCTCAGTGAGTTCTCTCTCTATTCGGAGGGTATCACGTTCAGTGGTAATCTGGCAAATTTCGTCGGACATAGAATTAATTCTAGATTTTAATCTTTGAATTTCTTCTTGATAACCCTTGGTGTTATAATCTGTACCGTTATTCAGTACACTCATCATCAAATCAGATGTCTTTCCTGAGGATCGCAAAAGGTTAAGTTCCATTTTTAATCGTGCTACTTGAGATCGTAATTGATTAACTTCAACAGAGGAACCAGCAAATTCCTGATTTATAGTGACTTTGTTTTTTATGTTTCTTGCACGATTGGCGTATTTGAGCGTGCTGAGGGTTTCGACAAAGTTAGAGTCTGAAGGGGAGACACATGCCATCATTAAAGTCTGGGAGTTTCCTCCGAGTGAATCTTGAAGTAATCTAGTTAACTTTGAATCACGGTATGGAACATGAGAAGACTTTCGTGAGTCGTCACCTAGGGCACTGATAACGTTACCCAATGCCAATAAACCAGAGTTAATAGAGATTCCTTCACGCGCACGGTCGCCTTGAGCGTTTGTACGCTTCAACTAAAAAATAAACATATAAGCTAAGTTAATAAGCTAATTTTATATTTATTGTTATTACGGCATACCCTTTCGGAACCGGCTAAATCGACGAAGTGGAATTTACTTGTTACTGTTTGTCTCGACCCGGATCCAGGAACAGCTTGGTCGTCTTCGGCCATTTGCTGTTTGATAATAACTGAAAATATAGCGTGTGATCTTGAAGAAACGGAATTCATATCGGTGGATCCGGTTGTGCGACATAATGATCCCTTTGCCAAATAGCGTAAAAGCTCATCAGGGCTTGAGCACGGTTCCTCGCGAACACCACTCCAATAAATGCCGCCATTAATGTCTTCGCGAATTTGAACTTCACAAGACGAGATATGCCCATTTGCAGAGTTTGTTCTTCTTCTTGAGTTTGGAAAATGTTGTATATTCAGTAGATCAACGAGATCTTCATTATATAGCTCCAAAAAAGTAACAAACACCCGATAATCATATTCAGTAGATGACTGTTTTTTACTTTCAAGTCGATTATATAAATCATAAATAAATCGAGGAACAATACCTATACAAAATTATTAGCATATTTCATTTAAGTTGTCGGTAAACTTTATACCTTGTTGCTCTAAATCTAAATTTTCGTTAAGAGCAGTTCCCATACTAAAAGTTTTGCCTGATCCTGTTTGGCTTTTATTATTATTTTATAATAATATATTATTTAGAAATCGAATTAGGAACGTAAATATTATTAATATTACTATATTAAAAAACGATATCCTACCCGTAGGCTAATATTGTTGCATTAAAACTATAACAGTAGAAGGACATTTAGTTATATACATATCAGCGCACTAATAAATAAATATTATATTAATTTTACCCCTCTACAAATTTCTCTGTTAAAGGGACAACAGACGCATCATAAATCGCTTGTTGTGGTGAACGTGTATCGAAAACATAATCGTAGGTAAACGAGTGATCTTTTCCTATAAGTATTTGAGGTTCATTCGGAATAAACGATATGCATTCTGTACAGTTAGATAAGTGCTCTTTTTCAGTTAAGGGGCGTACACGCAAAGCGACTCTACATAAATCGATTTAATATTTTTTGTATTCATTTTTATGTAAGTTAATCTACCTCACTGCAGTAGAAGTCATTTTAAATAAGTTTATGTTTTTTAAAAAATAAAAAAATACAGGTACAAAATAAATAATATATTTTGCAAAAAAAAAAACCAACGAAAAGAAAGAAGATAAAATAGATAATACGGAATGTGAAATAAATATAGAATGATTGAAACGTTTCAAGATGAAATGAGAGCTAAGTGGGCTGACGTTCTACTGCATGAAAGTAAGCCAGCGTTTTCCAAAGAAATGGGATGTGCGCTTGTACGTGGGTATAAATCGCCGTTTCAATAAATGGGTTGCTTGTTACCTTTAACTCTCTATCATATATATTCTTTTAAAAAGTGTCTTTGAGTGAGCAGAAAATGAGTAACCCTTAAGCCATCATTTTGTTTCAGTTTAATCTCACATGGTACAGTTTATTGTCTAGTTTAAAAACTAGACTGCCCACAGACTGACGATTTATCATGGGCCATCCAAAAACTAACTTTTGTCACACCTTAACAACCTGACATCCTGACAATACTTCCTTGAAAGTATTAAAATCCCCTGTTTTTTTCTTTGTTTTAGATAATATTTATATGATGGACCGGGACCACATAACAATATAACCACACTCCAAGTCTCCTCAGTGACTTGTTTTTCGAGAAAGGAGAAAGATAAAGTTATTCTTTGTATCACTAAGGTATGAGCCATTCACAGTGAAAGTAACTTGATTTATTTTAAAAGCTTGGAAGAATCCACTACATTTGAAGCTAGATTAGGCTATACAGCTCTTTTTTTCTAAAAGTAGTCTGTCTCCGTGAGTGATTGGTTTATGTTTGCAAAGCATGAGAGATGAGAGCACTAGCCTTATTGTATAGTCTTGAATGAACTTGATTAGTTATTCAACTTGATTATAACAAAAAAGGATGGTATGGTATGTTTATATATTTATACTATTATTGTCACTATTAACCTCCTGATGCAATTTCATAAAAGCCATAGTGATATGATCAGAGGTCCTACCTCATCGTTGATAATATATGTTTCATGCCTTAAAGGTAAACAAAAGTTAAATTTGCTTAGTAAAAAAAAACTAACCTTCATGATTTCTATTGTAATAACCCATAAGATTTAAGCGATTACGCAAATTAAACGGTCATAACAAATAAATAACAAGAAAAAAAACAGTGGCATACGCGGAGTAATGTCATCTATTGGAACGGAAAAAAAAAACAATCAGAAGACCATTCAATGAAAATAAACAGAACCAGCATAACGTCTTATTGGCGGATTTGGAAATTTGCTGACTGAATTTTCAAAATTCGAAAGATCAATGTCATGATATGCGAGATGTTTCACAAGGCTCAAAGAAGTTAATTTGACATTAAATGCTTATAAATCTAAATTACTATAAAACTCTGCTAACTTCTGTAGTTTAAAATTTCAAAAAAATCCAAACTTTAACTGAAAATGTGGAACGGATCAGATAGTCAATGGGTAAACGAAAGAGACTACGTGCTTTTGTTAACACGATAAGTTTTTAACGAAATCATATAAACAACTCACTACTGAAATTACTTGGAAAAAAAATAAGTTTACATGGTTTGAGTCTTGTGATATGGTTTTCAGTAAAGTTAAAAGCGTCTTTTCTGATTTCTTAATCCTACAACTTCCTCATCCTGGTGTTACCTTCCATGTTTGTTGCGATAGCTCTGGTATTGAACTAGGAAGTGATTTAGTTATGGTAGAAAATGATAAAAGGTTTACATCTGCTCTTTTTCTAACTTGAAAATCTAAATTAAAAGAAGTCAAGTCCGTTTTAATCAAGAACGTATTTATCTCCTTAGCATGTACTATATTAAAATTTAGAAAGTACTACTTGGATAAGCCTATAAACAGACAGCACAGTTACTACTTTTATTTTGAAGAAAATAGAATTAAACCATATATTATAGCATGGGATCTCATCTTTGACAGAGCTCTCGTTTTCTTTTCATCACATATCCAAAAACCAAAACATTATTATTGGTGTCCTGTCGTAATTTCTATTTTTTACTGAAAGCATTGAAACTGATGGCTTAAAAGAAATAAACTCATTAAATGGTCATTTGTTGTTGATCATAAAGATGAATAGTATAGTTCTTCAGAAAATACAAGAGTTAAGAATTTTGTCGTTAACTTCGAGTTATTAAATGGTTATTTGTATTGAAAAGCTCTGTAATCGCAAAGCACTAATATCGTATTTCAGTGGACATGAACCAATATTGAGACATACATGACGGATAAATATACTTCGGCGCTCATACACCCTGGGAAGCATATGCGCTTCTTAATAATGGTTTACTAATCACATACAAATGTGGTTACCCATCTAAACTTATCGGAAACAGCATTTATTTAAAAAGCAGGTTGCTTTCAAAAGACAAAATACAACTTTTATTTTGAACTCATTTGAAAAATTCTCAATCGGCTTTGTCAAGTCTCTGCCTAGGTTTTTGTAAGGCAATATTATATTCCTGTAGTGTTTGAACACTTCTCTTGTTGGTCTGTTACTAAGAGAGTACCAAAAATGGATATTAATATCGCTGAAAACCTCATATAACATGATATATTTGCTAAATGACTTCCAAAATGTACTTCAACAGACAACGCTGGATAATTTAGTATTGCTATAGTTGGTGTTCAAGGAATTTCCCACTCTTGTGAAGATCTAAAACTAACTTACAAGTTCTTACTAGTCTGATTCTAATAGTATAAATGGAAGATGAAACGGAACTCTATTGGCAGCACCTGGTAAGGTATACATTGATTATTTTCAAAATTGAGATTACCATTTGCTTTTTATACCCTATGACTGTAAAACTAAAATCCATGGAATAATTAACCGTTCATAATATACGTTACTCAGTGGATCTTTTTTGAGAAGTTCCAGACGAAAATATTTCTAACGCATA
>VCJD01005444.1:38903-49008 GCA_024140245.1 Backusella tuberculispora | reverse complement strand
GTTTTTTTTTTTTTTTTTTTAAAAAAAAAAAAAAAGAGCGAGTTTGGGTTAATGCGCGCTCTAGTAGTGAACAACAACTAAATATTAAGGATATATTACAGATTTTTATTTTATGTTTATTTAAAATACAGGCTATAAGTAAATGAGTTCTATTATTATTTAAGAAGCACAAAGTTAAAACTTTAGGATAATTTTGGACGTGAGATTGAATGGTAGTGTCTCCAGCCATTTTCAAGCTCACCATCCTTACATAATTCTATAGACTTCATCCAACTGGATTCAAGAACTTGATCAGCTGTCCAACGTGACTCTGGGTTTGGATCTAGCATTCCAGCCAAGCAAGCTCTTTCCTCATGAGTTAAACCTTCAAATGTATCCCAAAGTTCACAGGCAACAGGTTCTAATTCAGCACGTTGATCCTTATATTTACCATATTCCCGGTCTCCCCCATCTTCTGCCTCAGCTGCAACAGCAGCTGGAGAGCCCGGTACTGCACTAGAAGGTGGCTTTGAATTTGGTCTTCCTGTATAGAAGGAAGCAACAAAAGGAAGTTGTTGAAATCTGATACAGAAATAAGTTACTGCTGCGCTCCATATATCGAGAGCTCGTCCATCGTACCCTTCGTCTTGATTTTTGAGATTCCAGATTTCAGGTGACCAGAAGGGTTCTGACCCGCACCATTTGTAGCATAGATGACATTCTTTTTCAAAGCAAGTCTGAACAACATCCGCCACACCATAATCTGCAATTTTCAGAGTGCCACCGCGTGTTAATACCATATTTTCAGGCTTGATATCTCTGTGCGCGATACCCAAACTATGTAAATGTTGTAATCCGAGCATCATTTGTTTGAACAAACAACCTGCCTCTGTTACCGTCATAGAGGGACGTTCGCTTAATAAATTAAATAAATCTCCTCCGTCACACTGTTATTAAATAAGAAGTTATAAATTAATAATAGATTATTTTTTTTATTATTTCGAAAAGTCTATCTTCTGATACTTACATATTCCATGACTGTGCACCATCTATCTTTTTCATCCATAACCAGATCAATAGTTTCAACAATATTGGAATGACCACTAACAGTTTTACTGATACAATATTCATTGTGCATACGTTTTAAATACTCCTTTTCATCTTCTGTTTTACCACGTTTAATAAATTCCTTTACAGCTAATATACGGCCTGATGATTGAACTAAACGTATGACCGCTGTTGCCCCACTACCTACATTGTTTTTATTTGTCGACCCTGATGCTTTGGTGCTTTTTTGAGTAGGTTTTACATATGGTCCATATCGTTCATTAAGACGTGGTATAGCGGCTGATGGTGATGCTGGCTCAGAATGATGGTGCAAATGTTTTTTAGTCCATGAAGCTGGGTTAGATAAGAGGTGGCTAATTGATCTACCTAAAGAATGACTTGTTGCTTCTGAGCTTATGCTTCCGCTGCTTGCACGACTCTCCGATTTATTACTGCCTTCTCTTTTGGGTTGCTTTAGTGGTGTTTGTTGTTCTTCAATCGCTGTCATTTTCAATACAGAACGTGAATCATTCAACGAAAATAACGATCCAAATCTACTGGATTTTCGCATAGGAATATCTCTCGTTCTTGGCTGAATCGAGGAGAAGTTGCTATCATTTGATGATTTGAAAAACTGCTCCTTTTCGTAAGGTTCCGGTGAATTAGATCGAGGTATATTCCAAGTTTCTTGTGTAGATACAATAGACATGATAAAAATAAATTATATGGGAGGTGTTTAAAAGAAAAGAAACATCATATTTTTTTTAATCGTTTTTTTTTTTTTATTATTTATTTATTTTTGAAAACCTTATTGTTGTGCACATTAAAACTGGGGAAATTGAAAAATCTGCTTTTTTGTTATCCAATTATTTATCAAGTATCGGGTAAACTGATTTTATTGGCTCTCCACAACGTCACTCCTTACAAGGCAAATAGACTTTATTTTTGGTTCATATGCACATATCGCCAAGTATTAATAGTATCAGTCTAATATTTTTTTATCAAAAAATCAAATACACTAATTATTTTTCAAAAGAAGATAAATACCAAAAGGTTTGAAGAAATGATACAAGTCTCTATTTTTGATACAACACCAATCAAATTAAGTCTATGATTATTCCCGCCTTTTTCTGATTTGAACCCTTTTTGAAAAACCATTACGTCAAATAAGTCGATGTTTAACATAAGAGGTACTTAAAAGCGATGAGTCCCTCATTAACCATATATGATTATTTTCTTTCTTCAAAAATAAATAAAGAATAGAGATAAAACGATTTAAAAAGAACACTGGGAACGGATTAACGCAACACAATCCATACCGGATGTTTATTACTCTAAATGGTCGACTATGCTTCACAAACACTTACTTTTTTAAATAGAGAAGAGTCTAATGAGAAGTATATTTAGATGAACAACTCCTTTCGTTTTTACTTGTAAATTAATAGAAACTCCCATTCTTTTTTGAACACAAATGATTTACTGACCCAAGTGTTCTCTACTGCTTAGAGTATCTCTCTCTTTTTCTCTTTAAACGATTCAATTGGCAACTGTTGAAATCACATTTTTTATTTTATTTTTTGGCTCCGATATATTTTTTAAAAGGATTTACATGCTTGTCACTGATGTCATTTCTCCAAAAGCTTCATTTTTTAATTTTTATTTTATTAAGTTTAGGTCGACAACATCCACGTTTATCCATAAAGCTATCCAGAAAAGAAACCGCTGCAAAGAAAAGAATTTTGTTTATAAAATGAAGATAAAGTCTATTTTTTAGGTCACAAAACATAGAAGAGGAATTCTTTTATTTCTATTTTCCTTATTTTATGTTTTATCAAGCTGATGTTTTGAAAACATCATAAAAGCTTGAGTAATAACAGAAATCTATGAGTATCAGAATTCAAATCCAAATAATAATACAAATAAGGCGAGTATCCAGTTGTAGCTGTATCTTTGGCTTTCTTTTTCGCAAAAATTTATTTTGAGAAAAGCGATGCGAATAGCGTAGAATCTATTTCTGATGTACGCAAGTATAAAAAAAGGAAGAGTACTTTTTTCTTATTGGAAGGATATAAGTTATGTAAACTATAGAAATATGTTTGTCATAACCACAAAAATACACTTTATTATATTTTAAATCTCCTTATTTTATATTGAAAATTGTGATCAACAATATATATACATGATATATCACGTTTATACGAGTATAATAAATAATAAAAGCAGTAATTAAATTAAAGCTGAAAGTTGGCATTTCTCTTTATTTATTAGGAAATTAAGTAAGAAGCTGATACACCACTATTATTTACTTTGAGTCAATGATATATTTCTTCGCGTATGCCGAAGGACATAAATATAAACAATTACTAAAATTGGAAGTTATCTGAATTCAGACTTTATTACTTTATTTTTAAATGTGATGTACTGAGCTAGATTTAACTTAAACGTATCAGTATTTATAATTTTATAAATGATTCATTTGAAGTATATGAAATATGAATTGACACTAATCGAATATAAATTACAGGTATAAAAATTAGGGGGAGGGTTTTGTAATGGTTGCTTTTGGGATATCAGTACTAATATTTAGTAGTATTAATGGTTTCATTAGAGTAAGGTAAAAAAAAAAGGGTTACTTTGTTAGGAATTCTATGTCGTTTTTTCTTTACCAACTAAGTGTATTATTCTAAACAATCAGTATAGATTAATAATAATAAGGATGAAGCAGTCAATCTTTGTGTTAATTACAATACAAAAAAAAAGGCCAACAGTACTAGTAAAATTCCAAATTATTAAATCAATACATGTGTACAAAATACAATGCTTCGAAGTTTCAAAAATCAAATATTCATTTTCTAGAAGTATATTGGTTAAAAAAAATCACCTCTCAGATTAGATAGGAAGAGGAGTAGATTTATATATATGTATATGGTTATGTATATAGACATAGATATAGATATAGATACAGTGTTTTGCGTTTAAAAATATAAAAATTTGGGGGGTCCAATCCATTTTTTTAATTCCGCCAATATGATTTTTGGGCCACCAGTATAATTTTTTGGTCATCAGTATAAATTGCGAAGAGCCCATTCAAAAAAAAAAAAGGCAACCATATTTAAATAAAAAAATAACATTAGTTAATATTATAATAGGCTCATTAAAAAGTACAACTATATTCCTTCCATGCTACTACACTGGTTAAAGTGTCTTTGAGAGTGACGAATGTAACCTCTACAATCTTTAGCAGTAACAGTTTTAGCTGCTTCTTGGATACGAGTAGCAATAATCTTATTTTTACCAAGTGGAGTTTTTCGTACTGCTCCTTTAATTTTAGCCCAGCACTCTTCAATAGGGTTCAAAAACGGAGAATATGGTGGTAGAAAAAGAGGTGTATGGCCTAGGTCACGAATTGCTTTAAGAACTTCAGGTGTCTTATGAATACCTGCGTTGTCTATAACGATGTATATATTGTTCACTCCAATTTTTTTTTAAAAAGTGATGGTATCTCCTGTACAAAAAGTAGGAAGCGACTTGAAGATGTACCATGTGGAAGACCAGCTCTTTTACTAATTAGTTTGCGCTTTTTGATCCTGTTGGTTTTGGCACCTGTTGCGAAAGTGCATCCAAGCACACTGAGATTAGTACCTTGTTGAGTGGAAACTTCGACATCAACAGTTATTCCTTTCTTTGAACATGCTACCGGACGTACCATATTTCTTACGAACCCACTTTCGTCAACAAAAATACATTTCTTTCTGAAATCTATATCATTCTCTAAGAGGTACTCAATAAATTGACGGCGTGACTCAAGAGTATCTTCAGAACTACGTTCGGTAACCCTTGCTTGGGTACGAGTAAGCGTAGATAATAACTTACTATTAGAATGGCAATAAATAGTCGCTTGGTTGATTTTCATGTTATCAAATGCTTGACAAAACTTTTCTGTTGCATCTCGAACTATACAAGTGGGATGTTTATCAACATACTCTTCTAGAAGTTAAAAATGTTCTTCAGTAAGTTTGAGGTTATTTTGCTTAAGACGAACTTCTGATACAAGTATATAACCAGGGAGAATATTTTGTTCATTTATTTTCCATTGCTTATGGAATTTGTATCCGGTTGAAGGTTCGATATAGGCTGCTTTAGCAGCGTCTTTAATTTTACGTTTTCCGTTCTGAATCAAACTAATAAATTGTGCGACTTGGCTTGGCTTGAATTTTGTAGGTATCCACACAAGTTTTGGGTTATACACCAAACCAAGTTCACTTTCTTCCATGGAAAGGTCTGTGGTCGTATCAGACAAATTTTCGTCTTCGTCCTCTGACATCGAATCGGCATCAATACTCTTCAACGTATAAATCGATTTGATGGTGGCTACATGTTCTGGTTGATCTTCTGTTTCGCTTTCGGGACCATTACAAACATAATCACCCGATGGCTGGTAATGATAAAAAGTAACGGATTGCATGAAGTTTTTAAAAGAAAAAAAAAAGAAAAAAAAACGAAGTGGAAAAATATAAAGAAACACTAGTTTTTCTTAGATTGCTTTTAAATTATCAGTTGCCAAGCATCCTAGCATTTCTTATCAAACGGAGCATGAAATCCATATGAGTAAGAAGATAGACGATGTACGAAGTATGATTTGAACTCAATATAACACTTAATGATATTCAATATTATTAGTATTTTTTGAATGGGCTCTTCACAATTTATACTGATGACTAAAAAATTATACTGGTGGCCCAAAGATTATATTGATCTTAGAAAAAAATGGATTGGACCCCCCAAGTTTTTATATTTTTAAACGCAAAACACTGTATAGATATAGTTGTTTATTGTTATTATTATCTTTTTAAATTTCTCTAGTGACACCTTTTTGAATAACAAACTTTGATACTTTAGCATCTGACTGAGCAACATCAGAAATTCTTCCTGGGCTATAATCAACTAAGATTTTACTTATAGGTCTGTCTATATCTTTTCCAGTCACTTCTACAGCTGTCAATGTTCTTCCAATTCTCATAGTTATAGTAATTTCGATTTCATCACCTTTCTTTCTCCCTTGTATATTAGTCATATCAAGAGGTAATACCCACAGTTGTTTAGCGTGTGTTACATATTGAGGAGCAGAATCTGTGTTGCTAGAAAAAATGTCTATAAAATTTGAATTTGAATACTAGTTTATGATTTTAATTAACGGACTTCCTACTATTGGCACTTACGTATTTCACCATGACATGGGTATGTGTAGTACACCTTTCTTGTAGCGTTGAAGTCCTCAAAGATAGATACTTTTTTCTCTGCAAAAGGTAAGAAACGGAGAGCAATAGTGTCTTTTCCATTAAAGCCTTCAGGTTTTATGTCTTTTTTACTTTCAACCACTTCGTTATATCCAAGACCATAAGTATGTCGCGTAGGCCTGTGATTTACCATCTCAGGATTAAGACAGAAATGAACAGCTCCTCTAGCTACTGACATTTCACCTTCAGGTGGAACACCAACAAACTGAGTATATTTATTCAAAAACCTCTCTTGTACTTTGTGATGTAAATAAGTCGATTGACCAAAACCACCAACGAGTAAAATAGCATCGACTTGTCGACTGTCTTCTGGCAACTTTTCCAAGTGTTGAGAAATTAGATCCAGTGTTTGATTTACCACAGGGTCGAATATATTTTTACACATGTCTTCATACGGAATATAAAGTATTCCATCCATAATAAGCTCCGTATTCACCAAATTTTCCTCCTGAATTCGGAGTGAAGATGGTAGTTCAAATTCAATAGAGAAATTAGCTGGATCATGAGCATGATTAAAGTTGGGCTAAATAAAAGTTGTTAGTTATTATAATTGTATATAAATTTTAAATTTATGTATATATATATTACTTTGACTTCTGTCACAAACTTTTGAACCAATTCTTCAATTGCTACAGCTACAAGTTCGATATTATTTTCCCTAAAAACGTTCATAATATAATCTTCAAATCTAAGGTCGAGAGCAATAGAGCCACAATTTTTTCCATCACCGCCTGTTCTTTCCGCAATATATTTTTTGTTGGTTTTCTGATTTACTTCAAATGTAACAACATCTACCGTACCACCTCCAGCATCACAAATAAGAAAGCGTTGGCCTTTACTCATTTGAAACTGATCCTGAAAGTTCTGTTCACAATAAAGTGCTGCAGCTTCTGGTTCACTAATCAGACGAAGTCTTTCGTCTATTTCATCTCGTTCTATAATACCTGATATAATGATTGCGTCAACAAAAATTTGCTTTGATATTTCACCCCACATAGATGGTACGGTAAAGCAATATACCATGTTTTTCTCGTCAATTTCACCCTCTGTTTTTTCCATTTCTTTCAATATATGAGCGTGAAATGACTGTAGATATTCTGGTATCAGTTGCATTGGCTTGAAAAGTTTTGCTTGATCTGGTTCCTGAATCCTTTCTGTCAATAGCAGCTTAAAGTTTCGAATCATTGAACTCTTGCTTCTCGGAGACGTATATAGTCTTTTGGCTTCTTCACCCCATTTGTTTATATATTCACGCTGTTCATTGTATAATATTACTGTGGGTGCTTTTGGGTAATTGTTTCCTCTTTGGTTGGGCCTACATATATAAACATGCGTCAAAATAATATGTAAAAATAATCTCCTTCATTTCCCCCCAGAACTATCTATCTATTTATATATACTATTAAATTACCAGTTTTTTACATCAGTAACATATTTAGAACCTTCTTTAGCAAAAGCAGCTCCAGAATAAGTGGTACCAAAATCTAAATAAGAATACGGTGAGTAAATCTGACTTTATCACTTTTTTATTTATCTATTCATTTGTTTGTTTTTATTATACATCACCTATTCCAATGAAGTAACGAGGTTCGCGTGACTCTTCCTCGCTTTTGCTATTATCAGTCTCTTCCTTTCCTTGATCATCTTGTTTCTGCACCGTTTCTTCTATTTTTACAGTCTTTGATGATTTATCGCTATTTAAATCCTTCTCTACTCTGGGTGTAGGCTGGCTAATACCAGTTTCTTTTACGACTTCCTCTCCAGTCAGCTGAGGAGAGATGGCGGTGCTTGGTGGTACCAAATCAGGTTTAATTCGAGGAAAAATTAAACTCTGAATTTTTGTCTTTCCAAAAGCCACAGCACCGATTGAAGCTGCATGTTCGTAGTTGTACACAGGCGTCGCAGAGTTGTGACGGCTTCTAAGGGTTTCCAGTAGTGTTCTGTTCTGTCCGAAACCACCATAGAGATATATGTTATCAATCGGTATATTTTCCAGTTTGCGTTTTACATCGGAGACACTCTGAACAAGTCTGGCAATGATACTATTAAGCCCGGGATTAACAGGTCTAACCTGTCGGAACTTTACAACACGAAATCCAAAAGTATAATAATGTTTGTGGAAATTTCGACGTAATATATAAAAATGTTCCTTTGCATTTGGATTTGCATCTATATCTGCATAAAACTATATATGTATGTTATGCTGTGACCAAAATATTATTATTGTTACCATCATGTGTTTTAAATAAATAAATACCCTTAAATCGTTAAAGAGGTCCTCGGATAAATCATCTAGATAATACTCGGTTGGTCTTGTGCTTTCCCTCAAAGCATTCAGGATTTCTTGAGAGCCTAGAGACTGTATGTGTTTATCAACAATCGATTTTATGGTAATCGAAACATCTTTGGTTTCTGCAAAGATGGCGGCAACTCCCACTGAATTGTTTATGTTGTATACCAAATAATTCTTATCGGGCTTGAGGTGCATCTCTGGGTTCTGATTATGCTTTGTTTGTCTCAGGCAGTGATGTCCTACAGCCGCCGAATTATCAATAAATTCAAGTCGCTGTTCGATGTCATCCTCCTTTTCAATTAGGCCGGCTATCTTAAATGCTTCTTTCATCAACTCTTTATATTTTGAGCACGAGTTTTCAGGATCATCCGGACACGTGATAATAAAATACGTAGCTTCCTTGACCTGACTATCTGAGAGGTAGTACTCTTTCATCTTTTCAAAAGAATATCCTACTACACCATCGATAAATTTAGATAGATAGAGAATCTTCAAGTCTCTTGACGGATACTTGGTATCATCAAAAATATCAACAATGCGTGAAAGATAATCCTCGTTTTCTGATGACGTTGGTTTTCCGTACGCTTCATAACCCCAAAAAGATTCTTTTGTTGTATTGTTATATAGAAACGAACTATAAACGCCAGTGTTGCGTTTTGAATCACCTGGCCAAACCTCTATACTATGTATCTCAGAGTTTATATGCGTTTTTGAATAGGATACGCTTGTTGTGGTTGAGCCGATGTCTTGATGATTAAAAATATAAATAAAGATAAGGTCAGCTTCATTCAGAGGAAATATAATGTATCTAGAGTATACCAATTCCAAGAATATATCTGTAGTTTTTCTCCATCGTTCACTATAATATATTTTATACCCAAGACAAACTATTAAAGAAAGAAGAAGAAGAAAAGAAGAGTATATTATAACAAGGTATGAAACTTTAAAGACAATCAAATAGCGTTGTGCAACACAGCACTTCTTTCAAAATAATAAAAATGATGATAAAGAAGGCTGGATGTTTCCTTTGTGTCTTGTTATTATTATTATTATTTTCATATTATTTCGTTATAATTACTGTTATTATCTTTATTTTTTAAGGGATAAGTCAAAACACATTCCTAAAAAAAGGTTCACATTCAGTCAAGGTAATTTACAGTTGTGTATCAAAACTTATTTTTTTTTTTAAAAAAAAATGGGCTTAGTTATTACAATAAACACTATAAAAGCGTAGACTGAACCTTAATTAAAGTTTTACAAAAACTAAGCCCAGGAAAGTTTCTTTTTCTGATTTGAAAGATCATTTTTTGTATTTCACACCTTCATGAATTTCAGTGGCACAATCGTTATCTTTTTACTCACTGATGGCCACTGACTTAATGTACTGTGTAGCACTTATACAAAAGGAAAACTCTAACACATATTTAATTTTTAAACTGTATGATAGTCTTATTTTATGCAACTGGCCGACAAGAGAAAGTATTTGGGC
>VCJD01005444.1:17401-30906 GCA_024140245.1 Backusella tuberculispora | reverse complement strand
TGGTTTTTTTTTTTTTTTTTAAAAAAAAAAAAAGATGACCCAATGCTAGGTGGACGATCTAGAAGATCTATGGATCCATTCTCCAGCCCATTTGATCATAATCAAAGCATATTCTCCAGTGGTGGTACCATGTTCTCATCAACAACAAATAGTGGGGGTTTTGGTTCAAGGAGTGTTTCTACTACTACCCGTATTGTTAATGGACAGAGACATACAGTAACTGAGATTAAAGATCAAAATGTAAGGGATGGGTTTATTATTTTTGGAGGAGGGAGGATGTTTTATTAATGGTGTTTAACAGGGTACTCGCGTAGTTGAAGAATTTGGTGATGGTCGTAAACGCGTAACTGTAAATGGAGTAGAGGAAGAGGATGATCAGCCACAAATAATAAATGATCCTCTTCAAAATGAAGCACAGCCTTCACAGAATAAGATTGGATATGGAAATAACAATAGCAATGACAATAATAGAGATAGCTTTAACGTCACACATACCATACCTTCTAGTAGACCATACACCAGTGGTAAGCGACTTAAATAATTTACATAACAGATAATAATACTAAGCCATATATATATATAGTTGATCTTAATAGAGAAAGTAGTTTTGATAGATATGGCAATCGCTATAATAATTCTTATGATGCTGAAGCCACAGCCCGAACAAAGAAGAGTCCTGTTCAGGAACTTTTCTCCAGAATATGTTGCTGCTTCTAATATATATATATATATATTTGCTTTTTCCTCTTTTTATAAAATGATGTTTATATCCTTTCCAGTTCACAATAATACTAATAAAAAACACATCGCAAGACATAATGGCCTTGCATCCATAGCAAGTACACGTATTAAATTTATCATTAATGACCCATGTCATTTTTACATATATAAACGAATCCTTTCTACAGTTTGTGTTTTTATTTTATTTGTTGTGCTTTATTTATAATACAATCAATTCTAATATGTAAAAGTTTTTAACAATTATAAAAACATTATTGAGGTGTCTCTGTTGAGAATGAGTCGTTATTGTTGTTTTGAGCGTCAGGTATCAAGTGTTGCATCTTTTCTCCCAAAATTAACTGCATCGACATATATTTAGATACACAACGATCAATACAGGTCATTTCTCCCTTGTGCAAATCGGGTTCAATGTATTTTGGTGGAATGCACTTCTCTTTACAGGAAGCATTAATTCTGTTTTTATAATGTTGGCTTTTGTCCTTTATTTATTCAATTATTTATTCTTACCTCTTCAACATGCCAGTAATAGCATCAAACTGACGTTCAGCTTGAATTAAATTCTCTTCATTGACAACATAACTCTGTGAGTAAGATCCTCCACTATTCCAGCTCATTAGTACTTTGTGTAAATTTATATATAAAGAACAAAAAAAATAAGGAAACAAAAAAAAAAGTCTATTTTAAAAGAGCGGGGTCCCAAGCAAAAGAAAAAACTGAAGATCAATTCTTTATTTACAAGTTCGATGAATCGCTTTTTTTTTTAATATTCAATTGTAATCATAGAAGCGTGGTTGACATAGCATTATAGAAAGAATTCATTATTATAGCAACAGTAACCATGGAAACAGATAGTTCGATTCAATATCATTTTTTTTCTAAGTGTGATTTAGTTTTTATTTATTAATATTATTATATTATTGTCATGGTTGCTGTTTTTGTACAATCTATCATTCATAAGAAAAATATATATATTCAAAAAAGAAATGGTAGCAGAAAGAAGAAAGAAAGAAAGAAAAAAAGAAGAAGAAAACGCCAGCGTTTTTTTCTCTCCTCCTTTCTCTCTCTCCAAACCAAGTTATTAAGGGAAGTTGGAAAGTTTTTTTTTTTGGTTATGCAATATAAGGTATTGAGTCGTCATTTAGCAGTGTATCAAAATGAGATTCTATCACTCGGTCTTCATCTGTTTTTTCTATTTTCTCGTCTGCTTCGTCTGCTTCATCTGCTTCATCTGCTTCTTCTGCTACTTCTACATCTTTTATCTGTTGCTCCACACCTATTGCTGAACTCCTTCGTCGCTTTCTACTTTTATTTAAATTAGGTGATTTAATCAAATCCTCAGACAGAATACGCTCATAACAGGGGTGCTGTTCTACAAGATTTACATAATACTGTTGTAGTATGGGACCTGTCGATGCTAGGTGCCAATCTATTAATGTGAGGAATTCTATTTCGAGAGCATTTATTTCCTGTGTAGATATACCGCCGACTTTTGCATAGTGAGAGTTAGTACAATAAGAATCACAGAGGGCTTTGGATGATACAGTAACTGCTGTTATAAGGAATCGATGAACTGTAAGTGAAGATACTGTAAAGTGAGGATGAAGTTCGCATATTCGATCAATGTATATTAAAAGAATGAGTAAACAAGACTTTTCTACCGAAGTGTATTTCACAATGCGTCTCAAGTAGTCGCCAAGTGAGATGTTGGGCGGTGTTCTAGAATGAAACCGAGTGAGGTTTCTTGGTGTTAGGGGAATAAGATCGTTATGCGTTATTAGTCTTCCTAACATATCCGCTATGAATCAAACTGTTAGCAAATTTAATTTTTACAATTTATTCATTTTAATTAATTTGAAAAAAAAAAATAAAAGAAATGAAAAGAAAGCAAAAAAGAAAAAGAAAAAAGGAAGAGGAAATCAAGTAATTACCGATCATGTGTGCTAAGTAGTTAATGTCAACTGCATAGTAATACTCTGGAACTTGAATTACATTAGCTGTTTCTTTTGCAGGTGAAGTCATGACATTAAAAACAAGTAGTCATATAATACACACAGACATATTCTATATTGTGATATGTTTTTAATTTATAATACAGCCCGTGACGTGATTTTCAATGACCAATGAATGGGAAGATGATTATGATTTATTCATAACAAAGTAATGGCATAATATAAGTTGGCTCTGGACTATTAAACTCTTTGCAAAGCTTTCGGACTCTAGCTTTTATTTCCTCGTTATCCTTTGCATCTTTTAACTCTTCTAAATGTACGCCACCCAATATCATAATGACGTCTAAGCCAGCTTCAGTAGCGCCTTTTACATCAGTAGCAACGTTATCACCAACACATACAATTCTACTAGTAGCTTCACTATCTTCTTTTTTGACAGAGCTTCTTGATTTGTTTTTAACCAAGTAATCATAAATACTCTTGAAAGGTTTTCCAAAATAGAGTACCTTTCCTCCCATCTCTTCATACATCTTACCGACATAGCCTGGACAAATTAATAATTTTGTACTACCATCCTCATAGACACCATTAGGGGCGAATACGTCAGGGTTGGCACAGATAATAGGAATATTATTTTCTAAGCATTTATCTAACAGAGGCTGATAATCTTCTCGCACTTCTTTTTCACTAAAGCTATCGATCTGTTTCTTTTTGGGATACAAACCTCTAATAGATCCAAGCAAGACAAAATCAATATCATGATAACCGTTAACCCGAGTCAAAGTTGGTGCGAGTGGTAAATACAATGGTTCTTGCCAATCGGGATCCCCTGCTAGAAAGAATCTTCCCGTTTTTAAATATGTCTTTGCAAACTCTTGTGGTTCCATAACAGTACTTTGTCCATTCCATTGTACGGTAGCGTGACAAGTAGGCTTATCTAGAGTACCGGTTTCTGAATATGTCGCAATATCTCTTAAAAAGAGCTTTGTAAGTGAGCCGCTCGATAGGATTTCTTGATATGCGCTTGAGTCTATACCAAACTTGCTTTTCATGTGTACATCAAGTTTATCTTGAAGTCTGGTTGAGTTGGATAATAAGATAACATGCTCGTTTTTCTTCTTCAACTCTTCTAAAGTGGACTTTGAAAAAGGATAGGCTTTAATACCGTCATGGATCACTCCGTAAATATCACACGCAATCGTATCGTATTGAATTTCTGCGAGTACTTCTTTAAAGTTTTGCACGAACTTCATGCTATTAATAACGAATGGTTTTCTGTTTTAGCAGAAAGAAGAAAAAAAATAATATATGTACTCTTATAATTTCTTTTAGTGCAATTGCTTATGTAACATAATGTGACGCTTTATATGACCGTTTTTTTTCTTTCCTTTTTTTTTCAAAAAAAAAAATCGCATCTATCAAGCAAGTTATTCTATATAAATAACAATGTCAGTAGAAGGAGCCCAGAAGGAACAAGTCAAATGTCTTGTTATTGATACAAATGCAATCATAAATGGAATGTCACTTCGTCATGTTGCCGAAGAGTTCTATACATGTCCCGAAGTACTTGCTGAAGTGAGAAGTGCTCATTCAAGAGAATACTTAGAAAGACTCCCCTTTGAGATCAAATTGGAAAATCCTAGCGAAGAGGCCATGAAAACAATTATTGAATTCTCTAAAAAGACCGGTGATTATGGTGTTCTTTCAGTTCCTGATCTAAAGGTACTTGCTCTTACTTATACACTCGAAGTTAGAGAAAATGGCCTTGAAAACATTCGTAAAGAACCCCTCAAGGTAAATAAATATATATATATACATATACATCCACTTATATTTATATATCACTCAAACTGTTTTATTTTTTGATAAATCAAATTTCATCTAGTCTAGACCCAGTGGTACTCTCCCTAGTGCACCTCCACCAAAGCTTAAGTATAAGTTTGTTGAACCCGAAGAGAATAAGGTTGACGATGATGGTTGGGAAGTTGCAACTACAAAGAAGAAATCATCTAAATTCGTCCCTAAAAAGAAAACAACATCAACAGTTCAGCAGGCTACCGAAAGTCTTGAAAAGGTAAAGATTGATGAGGCACCTGTAAAAGATGAGAAGTCGATTGAAAAAGAAGAACTTAAAGAGGAAATACCTCTTGAAAAGAAAGAAGGGGAAATCAAGGACGAAGCACCTGTAGAAAATGAAGAGGAAGAACAAACTACGACACCTTCCTTCAATGACGTTGTAATTGAAAACGTTCCTATTACTGAAGATGATGAGGATAGTGATGGTGGTGAATGGATTACACCTGATAATGTAGATGAATACAAGGCTGTCGAGATTGGTGTTACTGCTGCAGAGCTTCGTAAAAAGGAACAAATGAAAGTTGGGTGTATGACATCTGATTTTGCTATGCAGGTAGGATAAAAAATAAGAGAGATTTGCTTATTAAGCAGTGCTTTTTATTGACATTGTAATTATGATAGAATGTTTTATTACAAATGAATTTGAATCTTGTTTCAGCTGGTGGTTATAGAGTTAAGAAAATCAGAAATTCAGTAATGAGATGTCATGCCTGTTTTACGTAAGTATTCCACACTTTCTGTCTTCGAAAAAGATCCATGTTTTTAATTATTATTATTATTATTATTATTATTATTATTATTATTATTATTATGTATCAGAGTTACAAACGATTTAGAAAAGAAGTTTTGTCCAAAGTGCGGTAATGCCGCACTCCAAAGAGTAACTTGTAGTACCAACAGTAAAGGCGAGATTTCTTATCACTTAAAGAAAAACTTCCAATACCGATTGAGAGGTACAAAATACGATATCCCACCACCCAAAGGTGGAAGAAAGGCCAATAACATTGTATTAAGAGAAGATCAACGTGAATATATGAAGGCACAACAACACAGATCAAAGAAGGCCTATGTAGATATGTTTGATCCTGACTTTATCCCACTTTACGGTAAAACAGACACAAAAGAAGTTACAAACAACATGTTCGGAACAGATACAGTTGGTTACGGTCGTAAAAACCCCAATTCTTCAAAGAAGAGAATTGGAAAGAAGAAGAGAACTCACAATTTCTAAATTTGCTTTTATTTTTGTATTATGAAAAAGAGAAAAAAAAATTGATACATTATACATTCATTTACATCATCACTGGTTATTTCTGTTTAATTAAAAATGATAAAACACAACATAGATTTAAATACTACTCTGCTTATACTATTGTTGTCTGTCTGTTTAAACAGCACACACTTTTAACTACACTATGAAATGGATTAGTATTGTCAGTTTTTAAATTAACACGTCTCTAGTATAAATACGATGCTATAATAATTTAATCAAGCATAATTTAACAAAAGGGCATGGATTATTCAAGTAGCATATCAAAGGAGCTTAGCTTGGATGCTGATCTTCAATAAATAATACAGAGACACAGAAATACGATTGATCTCGGAAGTATATTTAATAAGATGCTGTATAACTTATCATTGGAGAAGAGAAGAAAGAAAAACAGCTAATGTTTCTGGTGCGCTACTTCCAAATCAACTTTTTGATTTAGATTGAGATTCTAAGAAAAGAAAGCATCTTTGTTTCAAACGAATAGTAAAATGCTGGACCATCGCAATTATATTTCTTTGCACTTTATAAGACAATTTAGTGAGTTCGGAATAAAAATATTACGTGTCTCTCCGTTTCTGTTTCCTTCGTGCCCTTTTGTACGCTGTATGTAGTCTTACTATAGGTGGGGTTCCCCGCTTAAACGAAATATCCTTGGTATTCTATTTTCCAAATAAAGATTAATTGTTACACAATATGCCTTTATTTGGTATATGGCGTGGTGATTGATTGACTTATTGGGTCATCCAGCAATCCAGCAATTTATTTCACTTGCATTCCATTAGTATTTTTTGATTTCTTTTTATCGTATATAAAATTTTATTCTACAAAAATAGCCACTGTGACAGGGCTATTGAGTTTCAAGTAGTTGTTTCTTTGATCTGCATACATGTATAGATTCACTTAATTTACATTATGGTACACAATAAGCAGAATGTGTAAATATAAGCATGACCTTATGACTAAGCTCACACATATGAACACTTGTCTCTATGGATTTCCGCATACTTGGCATATATGCATTTATAGGTGAGTAGTTTGCTTTTAAACATCTAATTTATTTTTTTATAATTTTTCGAGAAAAAGAAAAAGAAAAAAAAATGGTGTGCTTTGAATTTGAATATTTACCTGCAGATGAAGTGGAGTAAAAATAAAATTTAATTTTTTTATCACTATTAGAAACAATTGCTTTTAGTGTACCGAGGTAGACATCAAGTGAAGTGAGTGAGAAAAACATATTGGCCTAGTAATTCTAGGACAGCAATATCGCCAATTCAAAAAATGTTTTTTGCCAGAGATGCGGACTTTGACGTTTTTGGAAAAAAAAAACCGTGTCTGAAGCTCAGCTCAATAATGGAAAAAAAATTGAAATACTATAAATACAAGTCTCAATTGTACTCTTTCTAATTAAACATAATTATGGTCGAAAGCAGCCCAAAGAAGACACAGGCGCCCGTCATTGGAAAAAAAGCGGATTTCAACAAGAAGTCCTTGCATATCTATGGCGCTACTTTAGGCTGCCTTTTCTTATTCACATTCCTTATCAACTGGTACAGAACTATTCTCCCTACACCTTTAACTGACGCTCAAGCTATCAAAGTCGATGGTTTCGCTGGTCAACATGCATTTGACGAATATCTTAGTCACTTTGTCAAACCTCACCCCCCAAATACAAGAGAAAATGGTGTTATGCATGAATTTCTTGGATCTGCTGCTTTAGATATCCAAAAAGAAGCTTCGGACCGTGGCGTAAAAATGGATGTTATTGCTAAAGATGATTCTATCGATATTCTTGAACACGATTGGTATACACCTAGTATGTTTGTTTATTTTGTTTTTATTCTTTCTTTTTCTTTAGGGTAATATTATAAGTAGATGAGATATTAACGTTAAATGTTTATTTACCAGACGAGCGCTGGTTAGTGGAATCTCGCAATGTCATCGTTCGTATCCATGGTTCATCTGGTAAAGAGGATGCTATTTTATTGAACGCACATTTTGGTGAGAATCTTTTTTTATGTCTGCAAAAAAAAAGGACGTTAATCTAACCTGAGTAATTCAATGTTAGACACTGTACCTACTAGCAATGGTGTAACCGACGATGGAATGAGTGTTGTTACTCTTCTTGAATTAATGCGCTATTTTGTTCGTAATCCTCCTCGCAATACCATCATGTTCCTGTTGAATAACTTTGAAGAAGGAGGTCTTATTGGTGCTAAAGCTTTTATGAATCATCCTTGGTATAAGAATGCCAAACTTTTTATCAATCTCGGTAAGTTATAAGCATATTTGGAGTGAGTATTTATATTTACTCATACTGCATTAAAGAGGGTGCTGGTGCCGGTGGTCGTGCACTTTTGTTTAGATGTTCAAACTTGGATGCTGTCCAGAAAATTGGTAACTCCGGTGCTAAGTATGTTCATGCATCAGCTCTTGGTAATGATATGTTTGCTGCACAATTGATCAAGAGGTAGGTTTTTTGGGAAGAGTGTGACTTGAATGAGATTGACAATGGGTTATTGATTTATTTTCGAATAGTGACACAGATTATTCTATCTTCGTAAAAGACGGCCTCCCTGGTATCGATATTGCCTTTTATTCTCCTAGATCTCATTATCATACTTCTCGTGATAACTTGGAACATACTTCACCTGGAGCTCTTCAATATATGGGACAATATGCTTTAGAGGCTGTCAAGGCTATTGCTAATAGTGATGATATGTTGAAGACTGAGAAGAAACATGAAGCTTTGGTTTACTACGATATTCTCGGCCGCATCATGTTGGTCTACAGTTTTACTACTTATCAGTTTATCAATATCGCAGCTGTCTTAGTCGTAGTTGTTGGTGCCTATTTCTTGACTATCTCCTCAAACAAAGAAAAGAACGCTAGTGCCCTCATTAAGCAGCGTATTTCTCAATCTGTCTATGGTTTTATTGCTACAGCTTTTGCCTTCGTCTGTATTGTAGTGTTTATCATTGCCGCTGCTTTGGTAATGATCAAAATCAACCCAGCAATGACCTATGGTGACGTTTATGGTGCTGCCTTATATGTTTTCTCTGCTGGATTTTTAGGTCTTCAATTCTCTCAGTTGGCTCTTCCTGAAAAATTCAAGCGCATTCTTTATACAACTGATGCAAGCTGGTATGGTTTGATTACTTTCTGGACCCTTATGGTTATGTTGGCCTTCGTTGCCGGTTTCAAAAACATTGCTAGTTTGTACTTTAATGTCTACCTTTTGGTATTTGCTTTTATTGCCGCTGTTCTCGACAAAGTTGTCATTCCTTCCACCTTGAAGATGAGATCTGCCTTGATTTTCTTCGTTCAAACACTTGTTCCTTTTATTTTGTTGATCGAAATCGAATTCTTAGCTATGGATGCCATGCGTCACTCTACTGCTGATGGTACTCCCGAAATTGCTGGTAAGTCCACTTTTATTCTTTTTGGGGAGGGGGAGAGAAAGTGTGAGAGTATTTTAACTTAAGTTTCATTTTAATATTTAGTTTATATCCTTCTTGCATTGCCTTTGGCCCTTACCATCTTACAATTCGTTCCTTGGGTTTATGTTGCCGAAAACACTCGTAATGTCACCGTGGTTAGCGCCGCTGCATTTGCCTTTTTATTCAGTATTTGTTCTGCCCTTCAACCTTTCAATGGTTCTTGGTCTCCTAACAAAATTTTATTTAAGATGGAGTACAACGCAACTGAGGCTTTGACTACAGTTACAGTCTCAACTGCAACTGGTCTTATTTCAGCTTTGAAGGCCGCTCTTCCTGCTCACGAGTTTGATACTCTTCAATGTGGACCTTTCAAGAAGCACTTAACTCGATGTTCTTATCAAACTAACCTTGTACCAAAGTATGCAAGCAATGAGACCTTAAACGAATTCGTTCTTTCTGAAGTTAAAAAGACTTGTGATGGAACTACTTGTATTGCCTCTGCTACCTATTCTTCCAAGAACAGTTTAATGTGCCGTGTCTATCTTGACCCAGCCACCAATTCCGATCCTGTGAAGCATGCATGGATCAATGATCGAGAAATCAAGGAAGATAACATCTCTGCTTTGTTTTCCTATGTTAACATATATGAGAAACCTGTTGAAATCAAGGTAGCTTATCCCGAAGGCAAAGCTCCTCAAGCTACTTTTAGTTGTTTCTATGATGAATGGACTGAGTTGGAACTTCCCGCATTCAGCTATCTTCAAGATAACCTCCCCGAAAACTCAATCATATTGATTCGTGGTCAAGGTTTGGCTATGGCTAACTTTGTTCGCACCTCTTTGTAAAATGTTCATTTTCATATATTTTTTTATCGTATTCCCATACCTTCCTTTAAAAGTCAAAAAATAAAATTCGACTTATTTTTCCAAAAAGAAATATCACTGTAAGACATTCCAAGGAAAATCTTGATAGAAAAATGAATTGAAACTTATTGTGGAAAATTTAATGATTTTCACTGAAATAGAAAAAAATAACAATTATAAAGTCTTTTACAGGATGTTTTTCGCTTTATTAATGTCTAAGCTGTTTTCTTTTGGAGGGGAAAATACAGGTCTTTTTATATTAAATTTTGATTAGGTTTGTTTGTTTGTTATTATTTGTTTCTATTAGTTCATGGCGTTAACACACCATGCTGGTTACACATATTTTTACGGAAATGGTTAATGTATATTAGTCGCGGTTTTTTTTATAGTTATAATTTGATCTATTATTATAAGTATTTTGCTATATATTCTTATTTATATGGTATTTCACCGCACTTATAACAGCATCTATATTTATGATACAAAAATAATAAGCGAATCCTTTAAATATATAAACATTGGCATAGAAGACAAACGATCCATGGTAATTTACGCAATGCCCACGCATATTATAATTAGTACTATTCAATCATGGTCACGATAGATTTAGTAAATCAAAAGAAAAAGACTTCCAATTAAAAACTATAATCACTTATAAAACCAGAAAAACCAATGTAACGTTAAATAGTGTTATAACAAATGCGTTTACTAACTCTACTAAAAGGGGCTTTCTAGTCAAATAAAAAAAATAGACAATAGTATCTACAAACATCATTTATTTATTATGAGCGTGATGAAACAAAAACAAAAGGAAACCAATCAAATTAACAAATCTTAATTTGCACTAAAAAGCTTCTTCTCATATGAATGAAGCCCATGAACACCACCCTCCATTTGAGCAGCTGCTGTTCTCTTTTCAAAACGAACTTTTCCACCGTAAACATCTCTATGAAACTTTTGAATAGAGTCACAGCCAATATCTTGAAGTGAATGCTGTAAACCTGTGATAAGATAGTTCGCAAAC
Source organism: Backusella tuberculispora (assembly GCA_024140245.1). NCBI lineage: Eukaryota > Fungi > Mucoromycota > Mucoromycetes > Mucorales > Backusellaceae > Backusella > Backusella tuberculispora. Next base: position 19,765 of record VCJD01005444.1, on the reverse strand, counting down.
TTGCGTACAGATCCTTTGTCAAGTACATTACCAACAACGCCTTGTGCAACCTTTACTTTGTCACCTTCAGAGAAATATCGCTTAGTAGCAGCATTACCATCCTTTCCTGACTTTTGGCTCATTGCATCAATTGATCCCATACCGCGATAACGCTTCAAGCGTTGCCCTTCATGGTAAAAATATTCTCCAGGTGCCTCAGTTGTGCCTGCTAATAAGCCTCCCATCATGACAGCACTTGCGCCTAATGACAAAGCCTTGACAATATGTCCTATGTTGCCAATACCTCCATCAGCAATGGTTGGTACACCAAATTTGCTACAGAATTCTGAAACGCGATAAACTGCAGTTGCTTGAGGGCGACCACATGCCATTACTTCTTGAGTAATACAGATTGAACCTGAGCCCATACCAATTCGAATACCGTCTGCTCCTGCTTCGATCAGGTTTGCAGCTTGCTCGCGTGTGACAACGTTTCCAGCAATAACATCAAGCTTTGGATATTTTTCTTTTATATGTTTAATCATATCAATCTGGTAAATTGAATTTCCTTGTGAGGAATCTAATACTACAACATCAAGTCCTGCATTTACTAATAAATATAAGCGGTCTTTATCATCAGGTCTTGTACCAATAGCAGCTCCAACCAATAACTGCTTCGAATCTGCACTTTTAGAAGCAAGAGGATAGTTTTGATTTTTTAAGAGATCAGAACGCGATAATAAAGACACAAGGCAACCGTTTTCATCTACAATAGGAAGCTTTCCTTTCTTAGATGAACGAAGAATTTCATTTGCTTCCAAAAGCGTTACACCCTTTTTAGCGACAACTAAATTGACGCTCATAACATCCTCAAGTAATGTGTCGTCTTGCTTCAAAAACTGTATGTCACGAGCAGTTACGATTCCAACCAATTTTCCATTCAACTTTCCATTTTCTAAATAAAGTGCATACAAATAAAATCAAGGTAACATTAGATTTGAAGAATTATTATGCAAAATTTTCTTTTTTAAGTATTACCTGTAATAGGGATGCCACAAAAACCATGCTTCTCCTTTATGTCTCGTACATGGAATACTGTATCGGTGGGTGAAAGAACAACAGGATCAACAATAAAGCCGTTCTCAAACGTTTTAACTTTACGAACCATTTCTGCTTGAATATCAGGATCACAATTGTGATGGATGATACCAATTCCACCTAGCAACTACTTGTACATAAATAAAGGAATGATATATCGGTTAAATATAAAAATTTATAATTATTTTTTGTACTTACTGCCATTGAAATAGCCATTTCGCTTTCTGTAACGGTATCCATAGGGGATGAGACAAAGGGTGTTTTAAGAGTAATGTTTTTGGTAATTTTAGATTCAAGCACTGTTTTACCCGCATCGAAGTCGATAAATCCTGGTAAAATCAGGAAGTCATTGTAGGTAAGACCGCCGCTCAATTGTTCATCCAAAAGAGCCTCAATAGATAGTCCATCTAAACGTTCATATTCTGAGAGATACTTGCTGGCTGTTTTAAAATCAAGCAGTCTACTTGTTGCCATGGTGTAGATTTTTTTTTTTTTTTTAAAAAAAAAGAAAAAAACAGAAGAAAAAAACCAGTTCAACTATCAATCAAAAACTTATTTTTAGGACAACGTCATGCTTAGAAGTAAGGTGACCTTGAGATATTTTTGATGTTATTTATAATTTTCCCACAGTCAGAATTAAGCCGTTAATGCAAAATATTTGTTTGTTTTTAACGATTAATGCAGTTGTAAATATAGAACTACAATTAACTTTCAAGTAAAATCTGATGTAGACTGTAGAGCCTTGAAACTCAAAACCCATTGCTATTGTTACTAATTAGTAATATCAGCGTTTGTGAAGTTAATTTCGAGCTTAATGCAACACGAAAAACACTCTTTCAAAACCCGGGTTACTCTCTATGGACTTTATCTTTCTCTCATAAGTTCAAGTTTGTTTTAATTAAAGGTATTTTTGGATAAGAAAGCATTCGATCCACTGGTAAGTCTTTTTTGTTTTGTTTTTGTCGTATGTTTTAAGGAGAGTGGATTTAACTGAGTGACTAAAATGAGAGTAAACAAAAATAAATTCGTTGCTTAATTGATAGAATGATAGTATCCTATAACCATAAATAACGATGTAAACAGATTACTGGTGGCCAAATTCAAAATTGAATCTTAACAAACCAACTTCTGATGCTATATATATATATATTGAAAGAATAGAGAAAAGGACTAGAATACACTACAGACCACTGAATGCACTGACATGGAACACCATTCCCACTACATTAGACTTATTACGTACTGAATTAATTTGAATCACAAAACCGTACTAATGAACCAATGTTG
>VCJD01005434.1:13625-23882 GCA_024140245.1 Backusella tuberculispora | reverse complement strand
AAAAAAAAAAAAAACCTTCTCTCACTTTTATCATAATCATGTATCCAACACTAACACCAGTTGGTAAACCTAACATGTGGTATCATGAAAAAAAATCAAAAAAAGACCTCTTTAAAGAGCTATCAGATAAAGAAAAGGAAATTGAGGAAATAAAAGCAAGAGAAGCTGAAGTCAAAACCTCGCTGAAAGAAGACCATAACCAAGAAGAGGAGGAGGAAGAGGAAGAGGAAGAAGAGGAAGCAGAAGTACCCTCTGACCAATATCAACCTATGCTAAGCGAGAGTGTTGAAATGGAAGAAGCTTCTTTAAGTTACATGTATGGATCCATGCAGGACGATGACGACTCATCATGAACATTTCTATAAAAAAATAGAAGATGCATAGCTATACATATATTTTTAACAATAAAAAACTTAATTCCCGCCCAATAATTCAATGTTTTGGAGAGAGAGAGAATCTTGCTCGTCCGGTAGTAATCCGGTGTGCGATTTTTTATTGTTATATTATGATTATTTTCATGACGTAGATTCGAGACTGCTAACGGAGCAGGTAATTGTGCCGGGGATGCTATTTCGCGGTGTTTATATTACCTTTAGGACTTTATACTTGTTTTTCTTTATATATTTCCTCTTCTCCCCCACTCTCTCCACCACCTAAGATGTCTTCTCCAGTTACTACTGCAGCATTCCAAAATGCTCACCGTTTGCAAATTCAGTCTCTTTACAAACGTTCATTGAAGTTGTCACTTGATTGGTACATTCAGCGTGATTTATGGCGCCAAAAGGCTCTTCAGATCAGAGCCCAATTTGAAGCAAACAAGAATGTCACCAACCCTAAAGAAATGCAGGCTCTTGTTCAAAAGGCCGAAAAGGAGCTTCAAGAATGGTCTCACCCTGATCCTTATAAATGTATTTATCATGTCAATCGAAAATTTGCCATTTATAGATCTTTTGTTAACATTCATTTTTTTTTCTAGTGCCTCTTGGCCCTGAGGGTACTAAATGGGAACGTAACCTTCCCCCTATTGTTGTAAGTTGATATCTTGGTTTTAAAGTGATATAAAAGAAAAGAAAGAAAAAAAAAAAAAGAAGGGAAGAACTAAAAAGGTTGATTATTTTTACTTTTTAGCACGATGCCGCTGCCCATCACCATTAAATTACAGATTCCACAAACAATAAAGAAAAAAATAAATAAACAGTAACCATGATAAACACATTCAGTAATGTCGTCTTTTTATTTTATATAGTTAAATTATCTTTTTGGAAAACAAAATAAACAAAGTTGAAAGAAAAAGAGAAAAAAAGTTAGAGATAAACCATCATGGCTACCTTTTTTTTATTCTTATCTATTTCATCATAGACAGCACAATTGTTATTGGATAATATTTTACGAAAAAAACTGTTGACATTTGAAGATTATATCCGCTATAATATATCTTTTTCGTTTCGTTTTGTAGTGTTTTGTAGAAACTCTGCCTTAATTTTAAAAAATGAATCAAGTGTTCTTCAATATACATACATACACTTATTCAAAAAGAAGGGAATTACGAGCCATCTTTTTTTTTTAATAGAGATCGTGTCCGTCACTAATTATTATTTATGTAAAAGTATACCAATTCAATCTATACTATTAAGCATCCAATAGACCACAGTAAGATATATAGTGTACTTGTAAATAGGCAGATATATTTATACCCCTTATAATACTTTTAAATCTCTCTGGTCAAGTGGATGTCTATGTTGTGAAGACATATAAATATATATAAGTAGAAAAATGATAGCATGACAGACGAATCAATAAATAATCAAATTGAATAACATAACTTATTAAATGTTGCAGTTCTAATTTCAAAGAATATTAAAAGTAAACTATGCTGGTTTACTTCAGTAAGCTTTATAAGACAAGCGTTAGCAGAACAAGAAGAATTAAGTTCTATTATGTGTGTATTTGGTGTCTGTTGAATTCATTCTTTATAAAGTCGTAGCGTAAGATAGTTATTTACTACTTGTGAGAAAATAAAATTATAAGAATTGTTTATTGTTTCTCATTCTAAAGGTTTTGTAACAAAAAATGGCTTAAAAGCAGTCAGTGCAGCTTTTTATCCAAACACGTCACTTGAGAAATGTGATTGAAACACCGTTTATCTTTGTCGCTTTTTGTGTTTTTCCCTCTCTTTTTTTTCTTCTCCCTTTTATTGTATATATTCTGGTTTCAAAATGGCCAATAAAAACCAATACAATGTCTTGGTGGACATGGAAGATGCAGCTTATTCACAGGTAAGTTGGCAGATGAGCACACGTTTTTTTTTCATATACTTATTTTTTCCCCTTTTGAAAAGCCTGCCACAATAGAAAGTGATGGTTTAGAGTTTCAAGGTAAGCTGCTACTTTTTTAAACTGCAATTGTAAGTCATTAAATAGCGTGTGTCTTTAGATTTCTCTGGAAGTTCAGGAATGAATAATAAATCTTCCTGTAAGTAAATTGCATAATGTATGCCGAAAAAAAAGAAAAAGGAAAAAAAAAGGAACAATCAAATAATATATATATATATATATAACTCCAGACTCTCAGCCCGCTCCTCCTCCACCACCCACAAATAATGCGAGCTTTTTTGATACACCTCAACCCAGCAATAACAGTTCAGGAAAACCAATCTGGTCACTCGATTATTATGCACAATTTTTCGATGTCGACACAGCCCAGGTAGTAGAACGATGCTTAAAATCCATGTACCCAGTTGGTGACTTTGCAGCAGACACACTGAATAACCAACCAGATCTGTATGGTCCATTTTGGATATCTACAACTGTTGTATTCTCTGTTTTCGTGTGTTCATCTCTTGCTGGCTCGTTAGCTGCTTATATCGCTGATCAAACCCATGTATACGACTTTAGATTATTGAGTATGGCAGTATTTGTGATTTATATGTATGGTTTTTTCTGTCCTGCAGTAGTATGGGCTTCTACAAAATATTTTGGTTGTCAACCTAGTTTAATGGAGATTATCAATTATTACGGTTATGGCTTGACTATTTGGGTACCTGTTTCCGTAAGTAGTTTTTTTTTTTTAGAAAAAAAATGAATATGCATATATATAAGCGCGCGTATGTGTATATATCATATATCATATATAGTGTATTAAATATGTATGGAGAAATGGGGATAAAAACGAGACTTTGACAGTAACATATTTTGTTATTCACTATTATCTAGCTATTATGTATCATCCCTTACGATATTGCAAGATGGGTGTTTGTTGGCGTTGCGTTTGTAGTCACCGCAGTATTCCTAGTCAAAAATCTTTATATTGTTATTTCTAGAGCTGATGCTAAAATATCACGTATTATTTTACTGGCAATGTTAGGAGCTCACGTTATTTTTGCCCTGATTCTTAAACTTCAATTCTACAGTTATGATTATATACCAACTGTAGTCAATAATCCCGAAAGTCCTACCCCTAATCAATAAAACTTTTTTCCTATTATTATTATTTTTTTTTTTCTTTCTAATTATTATTATTTCTATTTTCTGGTAAAATGTCAACACCTGTTTTTAAATCAAAACGACAACAAAAACTATGGGAAAGACAAAAAAGAGAAAATGAAGAAAGAAAGAAACAACGCAAATCATATGTAAATCAAGAAGCTTTTCGTTTTGCTGAACGTAACTTCAAATCAAGAAATCCACCTCCCGATTTCAGTCAAGTGGTTGATTTCGAAAAGGAAAATGACAAAGTGATCAAGGTTGAATTGACACAAGATCTTAAACAATTATCCAAGTTGTTTGGTGAATACGATCCAAGCACATCTTGTCGAGAAGCTTATGTTTTAAAGACAGTACCAGGTCTCATTGTGATTCCAAATGCAATGGCCCCAAAAGCACAGCGACATTTGATTAAACAATGCCTCTCTGTCTATCCTCTACACCCAAATATATCCAATTTAGATACACATTACGATATACCAGAGTATGGGCTTTGGTCCCTTTTGGAGAAGCAAGAGGGTGGCGTGTTAAAACCGGAAGCCTCTGACTTTTTTGTACAACGAAAACTCAATGTAAAGGAGGGTACCAATGGTTATTCTAGTGATGAAGATGAAGACGACAAGAAATCTATAAAATCAGCTTCTACTTCTACTTCTTCAGAGGTGCCACTGCTCCCACCTAATGAATTGGTTAGAAAACTACGTTGGGTGACCCTCGGCTATCAATATGATTGGCTGTCAAAAACCTATCATGCTGATAAAAAATACGCTTTTCCAGACGATATTGCTGAATTAACTAAAGCGGTAGTAAAAGCGATAGAGGGAATCGGTTACACTTCAAAAGAATCAAGTTGGAAAAATGAATACAAAGGGTCTAATTTTGTAGCAGAAGCAGGTCTATTAAACTATTATCAATATAAAGATACGTTGATGGGTCATGTTGACCGAAGCGAGATAAACATGGATGCTCCACTTGTCTCTCTCAGGTACTTTTTTTTCTTTCTTTTTCTTACCTATTTAAGCATTATGTTTAAACAAAGTATCCAGTCTAGGTAATTCCTGTATTTACTTAATTGGTGGACCTACCAAAGACACTGTTCCTGTTCCTCTTTACTTGAGAAGTGGTGATATTATAGTCATGACCGGTCCTTGTCGCAAAGCCTATCATGGTGTGCCATTAATCATTGAAGAAACTTTGCCTAATTTCTTGAAAACAAAAGGTGATGGTAACGATGATGATGATGACTCTGAGTGGTCTATTTTTGGTGAATATATGAAAACAACTCGTATAAACCTGAACATTAGACAAGTAAACCTGGCATCTCAATCAAATTCCTCGTCGTAAAAAGAAGTTGTATACATATTTTATATTAGACGCTTACTAATATTACTACTACTATTATTATTATTATTGTTGTTGTTGTTGTTATTACACACAATTAAACTTGTTGAGTTTATTTACTCCACTTCCTCTCTCTCTCTCTCTCTCTCTCTAATCTTATAAAACAAATAATATATGCTATTGATATCAATTGCCCTATTAGATAAACGACTCCTATTTTAAGCTTTTGATCACAAGCAGCTTTCTGCCTAAACGGATATTGAAATGATTTCTTGCTTTTGTTTTTATATTCTATCCTTATTGTCTATATAGATGGTCTTTTAACTCAGTAATGTATATAAGGTTTTATATATATACATATATTCAAGGTCATATACTTTGCGTGTGTACTAAGAAATAAAAAGTAAAAGTAAAATAAAATAAAATATTTATAAGCTGATACCGTGACCAATTTAAATTGACATATGGGTGCTATATATGACTCATTGGTCACCCGAAATCCTAACTTTTAGATTTGATTGGTGGATCACATTTCACCGTGTTAAAAATGTTGATCACTTTTTTTTTTCGGTGTATATATACATATATATAGGCACATTTTTTATTTATCTATCTCTTATAAAATGTCAAAGAATGACAAACCCAATTCAGTCCTCCATCTTATAGGAGGAGCTTCTGCTGGTATGGTAGCTTGCATCACACTTCAACCTCTAGACTTAATAAAGACGCGATTACAACAACAGCGTCATGATCAGTTGGCTTTTTTAAAAGAGGCAAAACTAAAAGGACTTAAGATATCACCTCAGAAAAAGTAAACAAGTAAATAATAAGTTAATATACATATATATATATTAATCATAATGTGATTGAAAAAAAAAATAGTAATATATATTCAACCATCAAAGATATTGTAAGTCATAATGGTTATAGTGGTCTCTGGAGAGGCACAGTTCCGACTATTATGAGAAATGTACCTGGCTCGGCATTTTATTTCTTTGCTTTATCAGAGATACGACAAATACTTAAAAATACTCGACCGAATTGGCAGCCCTTTTTTTCAAAAAATAAAATAAATGATCGTTGGGAGAATCTTGTGTCGGGTGCTGTTGCTAGAGGATCTGTAGGATATGTTATGATGCCAATTACAGTGGTGAAAGTGAGATTTGAGGTAATTATATTTTATTTTTTTTATTTTATATTAAACTATATTACTAATCAAATACCTATTTAGAGTAATTTTTATAATTATAACAGTTTGGCAGATGCTTTTAAATCAATTATAAGAAAGGACGGAATAAAAGGTATATCTACTTTTTTCTTCTCCTATATATATGTGTAGGAATATAGCAATGAGGGAATACTAATGTATATAAATGGTTTTCTTTAAGGCTTGTTTGCTGGATATGGTGCAACGTTTATTCGTGATGCTCCTTTTGCTGGTATTTACCTTTTTTTTTATGAAGGATGTAAATCATGGGTATATGGTAAGTACAGTCATTTTGGAACTTTGGAGTGTAAATGGAATTCATATGGAATGGGATATATTTATATTTATATATGTATATATAGATCACACAAAAGAAAATCAAATTCCAACCATGTTGATTAGCATGGGATCCGGGGTAATTGCTGGTAGTGCAGCTACTTGTACAACACAGCCTTTTGATATGTTAAAAACCCGAATGCAATTAAAACCCAATAACTATAGAAATTTATTTCAATCTGCACGAAAAGTGTTGGCGGAAGAAGGCTTAATGGGCTTTTTTGATGGTATTAGTGTTCGATTGATACGTAAACCTTTAAACTCGGCTATTTCATGGACTATATACGAAGAGGTGGTTCGTTGGCATAATAGAAAGGATGTACTCATGAAAGAAACGTTATAAAAAAAAAAGCTCTCCCTCTATATATATCAATCATGTACATATATCTCCACCCATCTCTTTACTGTTAATAATCATAATAATATAATAATATAATAATAATGATGATAATGATGATAGTAACATGTAGTATTGGTTATAACAACAAGATATATAAATTTTGTTATTTTAAAGTGTATAATTTCATTATTTTAAAATATCGTTAACCGTGACACTGTAGGTCCCATCTTGCTCTTGTTTTATTTGAACACTGGACAAACACGAAACAATAACAGTGGCACCTGCCTCTTTTAATTGATCAACGGTATGAGTTGTTGTACAAGCAATACAACGCATACCAGCCGCACGTGCTGCAGCAACGCCAGCTGGAGCATCTTCAAACACAATACAATCCTTTGGATCTTTTCTTAGAAACCCGGCAGCTTTTAGATATCCCTCAGGATGAGGTTTACCAAAAGTTAACTTTATAGAATTAATAGTGGCAATTATTTAAAAGTTAGCGCTTCAGTATGTATGAAAATCAACATATATTCAACTCACCATATCACCTGTAGTTATTTGCTGCGCCAACTTTATATTAAATTGACTTAATCTGTTTCTTGCAGAGGCACTTGTACAAGCAGTATTAACGGTCACATCTTTGGTGTCGATGCTATGTATGAGATCAAGAACACCTGGCAAAATGGAGACACCTTCTTTTATCAGGGAAATCTCTTTTTCTAGTTCGATCACATAGGCCTCGTTTGCTAACTCTGGTGCCCATTGTTGAAAAGTTTCTATTGTTCGACGACCGTGGGATGTTGCTAGGATCTATTAATAATAATAGAGAGAAATTAATCAAGTTTGATTATATAATTTCTTTTTTTTTTTCAATTTACCTCCTTGGGGTCTAATTGACGCTCCTTTGCGAATCGAGTCCAGTAATCAATCACAAGTGGTGTAGTGTCAATTATTGTACCATCAAGATCAAAAATAAATCCTTTCGTTGTAAACTTTGACATTCTTAGTTATATATATATATTTATGAAATGAAATAAAAAGCAAAAGAAAAAGAAAAAAAGAAAAAAGAAAAAAAAGGGTCTCTATTTGAAGGGTCCAAAAAAAGTGACTGCCACACAATTTTATTTGGGATAAAAAAAACCATCGTTCTATTGTTTTATTTATTTAGAAAAATATATAAAAAAAAGGGGAATTAAAAGATTTACAATTTGCTATCACGATTAGTGTGAAGCTCAACAGCAGCATTTGAAATACAAATAACATCACGTTCAACCACACGGGTCTGGAAAATAACCTTGTTACCTTCCTTCCACATGGAAGTTTCAAGTGTTTCACCAGGGAAGACATGCTTTGCGAAGCGAGCCTTGATATTCTTAAGTTTGGTGGGATCATTATCACCAAATTCCTTCAATATGTGCTTTCCAGAAACACCAAAGGAGCAGAGACCGTGTAAGATGGGAACATCGAAACCGCCAACAGCAGCCATAGCGGGATCAAGATGTAAAGGGTTATAATCGCCGCTCAAACGGTAGAGAGCAGCTTGATCTTCGCTAGTCTTTTCAGAGACAATAGCATCAGGCTTACGATTAGGAACATTATTTGGTGCAGATGCAGCACCACGATCAGCACCCTTCTTTGGTCCATTAAAGTTGCCACTACCGCGAATAAATAATGTGAATTCATTTTCAAAGACAACTTCACCGGATTCGTCAGTTGTGGTCACACCAATAATAACTGAAGCACCCTTTCCCTTATCAAGAACGTCAATAACATGAGCCTTTGACTTGAGAGTACCAGAGGTAGGGATAGGCTTCTTGAGAGACAAGAACTGTTCGCCGTGCAGCAACTTCATAGGGTTGAAGTTGGGAAGGAAATCACCAAGGGGTACTGTGTTCATTGTAGTGAAAGAAGGAATAACACCAAAGGTAGGAAGGACGCCAAAGTCTTGATCATTCTCATAGACATAACGGAGATCCTGGCGTCTGCATCCAACACCCAAGGCATACAAGATAGCTTCACGTTCACCATATGAGAATGTTGTGGTTTCAAAATCCATCTTCTTTACAGTCTCAACATCTACATCACTCTTCTTCTGAGACTCAATGTTGTTAAAGTTGGAAGCAAAGAGTTCGAAAGAATCCTGGGTGGTAACAGGGTTAGTTGCACGGCCATCGTCGAAGTTGGTAATACGAGGCCATTCCTTGACAATTTGTTCAGGTGTCAATTCACCATTGATTGGGAATCCAACACCACCAGTACGCTGCCAGCGAACCTTGGCAACCCAACAACTACCAACTTCAAAGATACCGCCAGTTTCTTGGTTGCTACTGTGTCCAAGAAAAGCGATAAGGGGAGCAACATAATCGGGCTTCAATGCTTCAACCATTTCAGGTGGCATAATGGTAGCAGTCATACGAGTTCCCGCATTGGGAGCAATGGTGTTGACAATGATGTTCTTCTTTTGTCCTTCAATGGCCAAAGTCTTGGATAAACCAGCAATACCCAATTTAGCAGCACTGTAGTTAGTCTGACCGAAGTTACCATACATACCAACAGCAGATGCAGTGTTAATAATACGACCGTAATTTTGTTTAGAAAAGTGGGGCCAGGCAGCCTTGATAATCTTGTAGGTACCTCTCAAGTGGATACGGTGAACAAGATCCCAATCAGCATCAGCCATACGAGCAAAAGACTTGTCACGGAGAATACCAGCGTTGTTAACGAGAACATCAACACGACCAAATGCCTTGAGAGCTGTTTCAACAACCTTTTCACCTTCTTCTACCGAATCATAATTAGCAACAGCTTTACCACCAGCCTTGCGGATTTCTTCGACTACTAAATCTGCAGCACGAGAATCAGAACCCTGGCCGTTGGTGGAAATACCGAGATCATTAACAACAACAGAAGCGCCCAACTTGGCAAAAAGAAGAGCGTAAGCTCTACCAAGGCCACCACCAGCACCAGTGACGATGACAACCTTTTTTTTTATGAGAACAAAGTTAATATATAGGATATTTAAGTACATTTCTTATATATGTTGTTCATCCAATTACCTTTCCATCATATCTTAAATCCTCACCCTGAGGGTTGCTATTGATCTTCTTAGCTCTTTCCAAAAGAGCAAGGTAATCAGTATCCATAACAGAGCTAGGGTATTCTTTGTGCTTAAAATCAACAACTTCATTCCATCTGGCAGCAATAGCACCAGGAGTAAAAGTTTCATCTGCCTTGAAGACGGCACCTTCAGAGCGCTCCCATCTTAATTTGGCAACATATCCACCACCAGCTTCATATATTCCGCCAGTCTCTTTGGTATTTTCATGGCAAAGATAACCAACTACAGGAGTGATATATTCTGGCTTAAGAGAAGCAAGGATTTCAGGAGTCATAATAGTTTCGGTCCTATATATAAAAAACATTATATTTAATAAAAGCAAACCAACAATGCTTATGAAATACATTACATTCTTGAGGCGGCCATAGGAGCAATTGTGTTACAATGAATGTTATCCTTTATACCTTCTTTAGCTAAAGAGGCACTGAAACTA